>BLKR01002755.1:0-179528 GCA_011170035.1 Teleogryllus occipitalis
CATATGGCTTACCTCAGACAAAAGGTAAGGTAAAAGTCTTTCTTCAATAACTAAATTGATTTAGTTCCTTCGAATACGAAATTTTCATTCGAATCTAGCGACGAGTCTTCAATACAAACAAATGAAATTCAATATTCAACTTGTTAATTTTTTTTATCAGCACTCACCAGTTTTGAGCGTAAACAACTGATTCTCACTTTTGACATCCAACATTACACAGTTCACGAATTCTAATAACTTTTCACAGGTCATAAATTCAAGACTGTCTGTCGTACCTTCGTAAATCGTGCACGTCATTCAGCTTACCGAAAGTCATCCAGACCACAACCTTTAATTGTCTTTCTCACCTTCAGCAACCAGAAAAATTTTCAGATTGCGTCAAATCATTCGCAACTATCTAATGAGTACAAAAATAATAATTTACTATTAACTATACAATTCATCAAATACGAACTCTACCCTAAAATAAAAATAGTTCATGTGAATAGGAGTCATTATACTGAAAGACACTACATGTTTGTCTCGTAAGAATATTCTGTTCTTTGTAAATCCATGGTTGGAAACTAAAAACATCTTTTCACTAGAACCCAGCATTGAATGACCAGACCTTCAAGTGTGCTTTATATCATTTGGGCACGGTACTACGCACGAGGGATTTATTTGAGTTTCTTACGCTTTCAGAAGAAAAAATGAAAACATTATTTATTTACAATTTTCGTTAGAAACATTACATCCCCATCAACCTACTTCGAGATTTCTTGTAAGATACGAGTAAGATTTTTGTTGCAGATAATTTATGTTCAAAACACAATGTTTAGCCCGCCTCTGAACAGTGTCAAAGTTTTTATTTCATTAAAATGAAATTACTTCAGAGCAGGCACACAGTTTAACCCAATAAGAAAAAAAAAAACTTACCAACAGGACAAATGGGCTCAATCGTCTAGTCAAGGAATTGCGGTTTTCGTGTGCTTACCTGCAACAAAGGGAACAGAAATTTAGAATACATTGTAAGAAATCTGCTCTCAATACTGAAAAGCGAAGTGTGGATTATGCACATCATCAACGTACAAGTTATTAATGAACCAATGACATGCTCTTGCATTATGGTGACCTTATATCTAAGATCGATCACGTGTTTATTTTTCTGTATCTCGTACAAAAAGCGTCCCAATCACTCTGTCTTGCCACGACGAGGTCAGTGAAGACCAGAGAGCGACCGAAAATGGCCCAAGCGAGAGCAAGGACGAGGCCAGGGATTCGGGCAGCTCTAAATAACAGGGCGACCTAAGGGATCAAGGAAGGTGGCTCGAAGGATCGGATAATAGCCCCTGAGGCCCAACCCCGTGATAATTCCTGTTCAATACGAACCTGCCTGGATAAATTTATGAAGAATTTTTAAATGAATGCCGCGAATTTGTTGGAATTGTCACTTTGAAACGAAATATTCTTTACGAACGTATCATACGATTAATCACGAAATGGTTTTGAAAAATCTATTATCGAACACTCGGATTTGAGTCTGTTTCTTCAGTAATTTGTACTATTTTTGGTCAAAATAGAGTAACATCGCTGCGTTAACTCTACAGCGAAAAATAAACGGAATATTTAGACGCAATGGACGTAATTGTCGCATGTTTAAGGTTAGAACACATAGGTTATACTCAATGGAAGAAATGTATAATGTGACATACCAACATATCACACATTTATTTACTAATATTTGTCGTAAATATACCAGGATAAACAAATAGAAATACGGCGGATAATCGCATAATTAGTAGGTAACAGCGATTATTTCTAACGAAATCCATCGACCCAGCTAGTGGGATATTGATTTTATTTAGATAACGGTTGAAGTATTAATTTTAATAATATTAACGTAACCTTTTCCTGGCACCCATGTTAAAACATAAATTCGGAACGGGTTACTTCGAAACGCCCAATAATTTTATAAGCAGTTTGTTTGTGTTTGTTTCAATAAGGAAAGAAAATTATACAAAAAATAAAATAAAATGACAAAGTACCTGTTACGAAGACATTGGAGTTACGAAGACATTCGAAGTACGAATATAGGAATTTATTCGAGTTACGAAGATTCTGCCACCCAACGCGGTCACCCTCTTACAGCGGGTCCTAAGGGACCAGAGGGTGATTCAACAAGACACAAGGGAAAAGGGCAGCTGTATATATAAGGACGAGCTAGGGGATCAAGGGAGGCGATTTCAAGGGTCGCTAATGGCCCTTGAGATCCAAATCTTCCCAGTCGGGATACATTTGTAAAGAAATACGCGAATCGATGCAGTGAATAGTACTACGCACGTGTGTCGACCCCTATCAACTACTTTTTGGGGAGTAGAGCGTGTGATAAGAATTTAAATCTTTTAAAAAAGCTTCGCTTGAAAATTAGGCACTAGTTTTTTATTTTCAGGTATTCGTCGCGTTTTAGCTCATAGTAGAGATGAAACTTAATAACTACCGTGCAAACAAAAGAGAAAAAATTTCCAATTATCAAATATTTCAACGTAATGAAATAAAAGTCGAAAATATAACCAAGATAAGGAATGAAGAAAATCCAATTTAACAAAGGCTTCAAGCTTTCAAGTATATATTGCCAAAAAATTTCGACATTCGAATAATCGAGGGATTCGAATTATTGAGGCATTCGAATTATCATCACATTCGAATTATCGAGACACTTGAATTAATGAGCCATTCCAGTTATCAAACTATTCGCATTACCGAGGTTCTAATGTCTTTAAGGTACTACATCTAAAAACCCAAACCCCTTCAGCGGCTTCTTAAAAATAGCTTCACTCTCTCTTAACCACGTGACTTCACCCTCTCTTAACCACGTGACTGTCGAAGAGGTCACGCGAGAGCCGAGGGCGATCCGACAAGACACAAGCGAAGGGAAGAAGGGGCTCGGAAGTCCACAGCAGCAAGCTCTAAATAACAGGGCGAGGCTAAGGGATCAAGGGAGACGGCTCCGAGGGCGTCGATGCAGCCCTTTGAGACCCGACTCCTCCTCCCGCCCTCAATAAAGGGCTCGCCGGCGATCCCGATGTTCCTCTGTTTGGAGAGGACGCTACCGCCGTCTGGCGAGACAAGGACGGTCCCTTGGAAGACCGTCGCTATGATTTACTACACGAGGGCAACAGGTAAGAGGGCACTCTTTGTGGCGGACGGCCAAACCGGGAGCGGTAGCTCACTGCATCAACTGTCACAGCAGCGCCGCTGACCGGGAGGTCCTAGGTTCCCACTCCCCACGGCGGCAGGATTTTCGACACTTGCTTTCCAGCTAGGTCGAATTGAGTCGCTGTCTGGAGGAGAATTCGAGCAACCGGCTGCTCTGATCGGTAATTTTCCCTGGTTTCTCTGATCAACACCAGGCGAATGCCGGAGCAGTACCCTAACAAACGGGCCACGGACCGCGCGCGATCTTTCCTTCCTCTTCCTTGCCCTATCATCTGCCCTTGCACACACACTTACACTAACATGTACTACACTACCACATATTCCGGGAGATCGGTCGGGAGCTTAGAGCTTGTCCGGGCGGTGCTCCGCTGGTGGGAGAGTCCTGGTTAGGGGGAAACCCCGCTAGCTAGTTCTGGAAGAATCCAGACTAACGGTCAATACTCCACTTTTTTTAATTTAACACATTTATTAATTTTAGATGGATTACATCGTTCAGTACAATCACTTTAGAGATTTCTTGCATACTTATTCTAGTTAAAATTCTAAGCTAACTTAATCTATACATTGAAGAGGGTACTCTAGGGGAGAACCACGGGATTATGAATCATGGCTGGCTAATATTTTGAGGAAGCGTTCAAACGGTAATCTATTTTTTATTCAGGTGTGGGCTGGATTTTTCGGTAGTTTGTAATGAGCTGCTGCTGGTATGTCTGTTAGGTTTTGGTAGAAGTTGTGTGCTACTTGTATATGGTTTATTATTGTATTGATGTTTAATTCTGAATGAACTGTACTCCGCTGGTGGCCCTAGCCGCGTCTAATGACATCTCACGTGCCTCGGATTGTACGGTGGAAAATGTCTAACGGATACACACCCAAAATGGTATGCGCAAGTTTTCCGATTACTTATGAAGGTGAGATAAAACCAATAAGTTTAAAAATTATACTTCTTGAATGGTACCTACTTTTATATCCGAATGAAACTGTCTTTCTAGTGAACCAAGAGCATTTATTGGGATTCGAAAGATTTCATTCTTGGAGATTTTTTTCTTTATATTTGTGTCAGAAATGCGCCATTTTCGACATGCGTACGGTAGTAAATGTAGGCGTAAAATGTAGGGGAGAGCAAATGAATTTGTAGGACTAAGGTACATTATGTTTTAAACTCATAGCTCTTCTCCCGTACCCTAACGAACTTCAATGTATCAGCTAGCTTCTGCGACATCTCGGCGAACGTGTGGCACCCGTGAGTGGTGTGGCATCGTATTCATAACCTCAAACTTTTGAGGGTAATTGATGCTCCGCAACATGTGTCCAAATTCATGACGAGGCTTCGGATATCCGCATACGCGATCAACATAAAATGTTATTGAGTCTGTACAAAGCATAATTTCCAGCCCATTTTATTCCAAAATACTTTTTTTTTGCGGAACACATACATGACGCTTCGCTACATGTGTGGAAGTTCATAACGAGACTCCGTCCTTCGTCGATCGCAATTAACATAAAACATCACTGAGCCTCACCAACGCATTTTTGAATCAATTAAAATCCACGCTCTAGTCTTCAATTACTTAACATGATGCCCTCGTTCCAGCTACTTGTTCTTATCGTTCACCGATTTCGCGATGGCAGATTCGATTCGTCACGATAAGGGACAAAACACGAATAATACGATAAGGAGTATGAAAATCGATATGTGCTGATTTAAATCTCGAAAATTACAACAACAACAACAACAACAACAACAACAACAACAACAAACGTACATCAATCATTGCCGGTGTCTGACGTTGGTTGTCAAAGAAGCCGTACCCATGGCCGGGTTCAATTATTTTCTTGACCTCGCAATGTTCACCGTTGTTTTGTACGGACGTGCCTACAAGCTGCAATGTAAACATAATACAAGTAGATCGCAGTTATTTAGATAAAAACCTATTTCTTTCCTGAGTGCCTTAAACTATATGAAAATATATAAATAAATAAGTATATGTAATATAAATTAAATTTATATTATATATATATATATATATATATATATATATATATATATATATATATATATACACACTTTAGGGTTATTTGAACTAAAACCCGTAATTTCTTTTGCCTGTGGCATAAGGCGCCTAAAATGCAATTTTAAAACCTAAAAATCCGCGGTCTAAATATAACATACATAAAAGTGTAATGTGTATGTTGAACACGAGAAGAGAATGGATTGGCGTTGAGAAGGAGGAGGAGGTTGTGAGTGTCATTCAAACGAGGCCAGCCGCTTGACAGGCATCGCCTTGGCTCGTGGCGTTTCCTACGCGCAGTTGTCTTGCCTTCGGCGGGAGGCGGCTCGCTGGCGACTGCTCATTACCAAGTGCAGGGGTGCCACGCTCACCGGGCGTCAGCTTTTGCCTGGGCCGTATCCCTCCATTCGGCAACTCAATATCTGAGAGCTTACACTTGATTATTTTACCTCTCCTCCCCACTTCGTCTCTTCTTCTTCTTCTACTACTACTTCTCCTCTTCCTTTCTCTTCTTCTTTTTAAATTTTTCATATCTCTCCCCGATCTCTTCCGTTCTTTACCTCCTTTCTCGTCCTCTTCAATGCTTCACCTCCATCGCCATCTTCATTTCATCTTCAATTCTTCACAGGATTCCTCAACTTCAATTCTTCACATCATTCTTCCTCTTCTTCTTCTTCTTCTTCAATTCCTCACCTACTTCCTTTTCTTCTTCATATTCTTACCTACTTCCTTCTCTTCTTCATATTCTTATTTACTTCCTTCTCTTCTTCATATTCTTACCTACTTCATTCTTTTCAATTCCTTACCTCCTTCCTCTTCTATTCTTCACTTCTTTCCTCTTCCATTCTTCACTTCTTTCCTCTTCTATTCTTCTCTTCTTTCTTCTTCTATTCTTAACCTCCCTCTTCTTCTATTCTTCCTCATCAATCATTCTTTTTTTCTTATTATCTACCAAGGCGTATAGTTGACTCGAATCTAGTAAGGAGATCCATTTTATGTTCACTCAATTAATTCATGTCAAACTAATTACTAATGAAATAAAATTATTAATCCGCAATTATTAACCTGTACGTGGCAACAAACTGTACAATGCTTATCGGCTTCCTCTTCCTCTTTTCATCTTTCTTTCGTACTCTTCTACTCTCGTACATTTATTTTCTCTGGATCCTTTCACACTAAGCCAAATTCACGAGCTAGACAAAATTCAGAAAAGAGTCGCTAAAATTCCGGTAACAGACTCGCTCAAAATGAATTAATACCGCTTTCAAATCGCAGAAAGAAAGCCAAGCTTGGCGCTTTATAATATAAGGTGTATGTAGGTTCCCCTGCGTGGAAATTGGGAACGGGCTAATGGAACCCACGTAATTAAGCAGAAGGGATCATAATTTCAAAATCCGTACCCGGACGCGGCGATCTGATAGCGGGAAATTCCTCTCTATAAATCGAACAATAAATAACAGCACGGAACAATTTGCCTGCAGAAGAATTTGGAACTGACTGCGGAAAGAAAAAAAATAGTGCAAATTTAGAAGAAAAAATAATAGTGATGTCATGTATAGGGCTAGGATAGTTATGTAAAAACAACTTTTTCTATTACATTTAAATACATGCATATTGTAATATGTCCAACGAACAAGGTTTCTTCAGTGAGAAATATATTTTTTGTAGTGCATGTTATTTCGTATTTTGGGAGTATTTATAATTGCATAATATTTAGAGCATATCGTTAGAATGATACATATTTTGCTATTTTCACCGGAAAATGTTTAAAATATGCAATTATGAATTACTTTGTTGATGTAGTTACTACGTTTTACCAGTAATAGTAATAATAATAATAATAATAATAATAATAATAATAATAATAATAATATTTCAGCAACAGTTCCAGTCCATAATTCAGGTATGTTTTGTCATAATTTGCATTATTTTGGTAGACTACATGTTTCTTAGGTCTGCAGTGTTAAATATAACAGATGAAAAGATCAAATTATGATAATTTCATCATTTTTATGAGGTTTCCTACAGAACATATTTTCTGCGTTTATATATATATATATATATATATATATATATATATATATATATATATTTATTACATAAATATTTTACTTTTTTTATTAACTATCCGAGCCCTAGTCATGTATTTGTGTTGCGTGCCTAGCATTGTATAATTTTTTGTGTTAATCTATCTATCTACCTACCTACCTACCTACCTACCTAGATATCTATCTATCTACCCGTCTATCTACCTAGATATCTGTCTATCTACCCATCTATCTATCTACCTTTCTCCGTTATAATTTCTGATGTGCGAACGGGCACGGGACACCCCTGACGAAGCGTGAGGCTGCCACGACTTGCACCATCCGGCCGGACGTTTTTCTCCCTCGTGTGCAGTTATTTGTTTCCGCCCAACTCCCGGCGCTTTCGCGCACGGTTGCATGTAAGCGATTTTTCCGTCGACTCAGATCGTAAAACGAGCAGTGGCGAGCAACGTTTCTCGATCTTTCCTAACGGAATACTTCGTAGCTCAAACATGGTTTTGGTAAATGTGAATAATTATTCAAATAAATTAGTTCAGCAAGAAATAAAGCATGCAATAAATAGCAGTACATACATGGTAGTATAATCCTGGCAAAATATGGCATGTAGTAACATAGCATCGACAGATAATACCCCAGGAGTTTGTCTAATACGAAGAGCGAATCTTTGCCAAATAAGAACGTATTGTTTTCTTTTACTGTGATCTCTCCTCAACATTCCACTGGGTAACGTTAAACAAATGAGTAATTTTTATCTCCGATGCAGATTTTAATAACTGCAATACGCCAACGACAATTCCGACGTGTGTTCGTAAGGTTTCCTTGGACCAGCATACATCTAGACGTTATGGAGATAGGGAATCAATGAAATAAATAAAATAAAATCAATAAAACCGGAGAAGCGAAGGATTGCAGGTTATAATTTTTCTCTGGGCAATGACGGAGCGACAGAAATGAGATTGAAATTTATCGTCATCAAAAGAGTAAGGAATCTTTTATAGAAAAGAGGGCAAATGCACTGTGATTACTGGCTCAAAGAGAATATACAGGCTTAAAGCCTTCTCCCTAGTGAAGGTTAAGAAATGGGAATGGTCCTCATCATCAGAGGAAGGGATCCTTTATTCAGAGGAGGGAATGACAAACCACCTCCAAGATCACCTGCCCAGGACAGGGGAGGACGTAAAAACCTAAGCCATCTCCTTGGCATGCAGGAGAATGGTACTTCATGTCAGATGAAGGAATCCTTTATGCAGTAAAAGGTATTGGCAAACCACCACTGAGATCACATACCTAGGGAAGGGGAGGACTAAGGTTTAATCCGGGAGAGGTGGCTCAAGGCATCAACTGATGTACCCGCAGAGCCTCTGACTGAGAGGTCCCAAGTTCGAGTCTCGACTGTGTTAGGACTTTCGACACTAGCCGGATAGCTAGGTCGATGGCAACGGGAGGATAATTCTAGCGGCCGGCTGCTCTGATCGATAGTTTTCCGTGGTTTCTCCGATCAACACTAGGCGAACGCCGGAGCAGTGCCCTACCAAACGGACCACGAACCGCGCGCGATCTTTCCCTCCCTTTCCTTGTCCTACCTTGAAGGTCGGCGCCGGATCTCACCATCAAGCGGGGGGCATGATTGCCACCACTTATAGCGATAAAACATGCACTACACTTACGGGACTAATTACCTTAGCAGCTGACTCGCCCGGAATCACAAATGAACCAATCACCAAATGTGTAACACCCCACTCTACGTTCAAAAATGAAAATGGGATTCATCACATCACGCCTAGAGATGGCAAATTTTACCAAAACATGGATATATCGATGTTTCGATACATCGCTAAAGCGTTTTCGATGTTGATGAAAACATCGATGTTTTAATTATAGATGAATAAACATGCTTTTTTCCTATACATTTTTAATTACAGTACGTAAAAGAGATATACTTTATTGTTCGGTTACCAGCATGTTAGTGCTATGTAAAATTATTATCGAATGTGAAGAATAAATTAATAATAAAGAATATCGTGTTTTGTTACCGATTTCGTGTTTCACAGTCGATTCAGGCAATAACACGCCTTGGTGATAACATACATTCACAACACGAGCCGCTTCCAAACTTCCGCAGATTGCACAGGCGAAATGTGCAGCGTGATAAAGAAGATGACGCAAAACAACGATATTGCTGTGGATTGCTGCTACTCTACAACGTGCTTAAACCTTTTTATTTTAAAAAAATTAAAAATTAAAAAACATCGATGTTTTTGCAACAAAATATCGATGTGAAGAAAACATCGAAAGCAAAATATCAAGATTAATATATCGATGTTTCTGGTGGAGAACATCGATGTTTTAAAACATCGATTTTTTTTGCCATCCCTAATCACGCCGGTCTCCTTCCTAACCTACCGCACTCTGCCAACAAAGCATCATACATGCAGATGTCCATCCACAACGCGATCACCGGACGCGAGAAATATAACGAAACCAAACACGGAAGATACACAAAGAAATGAAAGACCAGGAAGCTTCACAAACAATACAGAGTCAACAAATCGGGTGGCTGACAAAAGACCACAAAATTTCGAAACAAGAGATCGGCAAACAATGTCGCTATAAATCAACAGATACATCGAAGAGCTGATTCAAATTTGGGGCGAGAGGTAGGTTATAGGGGTGGATCATAAGGTTTTTTTTCGACTATTTCATACAACGATTCCGTCGTATGTATCTTCCGCTTTATTCGTATTTCGCAACCCAAACATGAAATGTGCGGAAAAGCTAGGTCATAAATAAATGAAACGAAAATCGACCACGAAACGTTGAATGTACACTTTAAAGAAAGCGATTTAAACAATGCTGAACTCGTTGGTAGCGTGAAATGAGGTCAAATTTAATTGAAAAATCAACTTCCTAATAATCCGAAAAGCAAAAATTTATGCTCGTGAAAAGTTATATGTAACAACGTAACAAAGGCGATTGTACTCAGTAACACATACAAACTTGACCAGAAGTCGGGGATTTGTTTTACCCAATTACAGCAGGGCGACATTCTACGCTTTTAACAATCACTAATAACAATCACGAATCAAATAAATGTAAATAGGAAATCGTGAAGACCCTAGTCTTTGTTAGACTGTTAGATCTTCTGATACATACAAGGCAGAGAAGCAAATCAACATCACCCCATCTCGTCAATTACACAGATTAACGCAAAATGACAGGATGACCCATTTCTTACTGGTTCATTCCACGCGAAGGGAAAACTACGTGTTAGAACTGTTAACTTTTTCTTAAAACACAGCATCATAATTTGTCTCCAGAACTAATGTTCTGCAACAAAAATTAAAGCGAAATCCCTATAAAAACAAAACACTGCAATACAAAGAGAATGAAATTTCGGTAACAAAGTTAACGAGCAAATGGCATGAATAAACGACTAGTTGCTAATGACGCGAACGTGAAAGCATTTGTGCAGACATTTCATGAAATAACGCAGTGCAATTTGTCTAGGGAGCGAAATACCTGCAAACGAAGACAGAAAATCTGTCTAGAAACAACAGATAAACACATTGAAATCTCAATTACGATGTCACCTCTAAATCACAAAGGCAACAATGCGTTTCGAAATAATCATAGCAATGTTAACAAAGAAAACTTCAAGAATTAATTGCAGATTAAATAAACCAGAGCCAACGCCGTTTATATTTTTTTTGTATACCAGCATTATAAACGTCATTTTCTGGGGCAAGAAATCGTTCATAAAAGGGTCTTTTACGGCACAAATGATGACGTATTAGATTTTACTGCACGAATGATTGCGTCATCACACATGCAGCCAATAGTAGCGAGAGAATCGTGGGGAGGTAGAAGAAGACGGAACAGCCGACCACCGTTTTCTCGCACGGATGTCAACAATGCCATCTTGAATTTGATTTCCAGAGGGCGTTGGATGTCAAGCACCCGAGACGTCAGAAGAAAGTTGTTTCGCGAAATTAAGTTTGATTCTCTTGTAAATTTATAATGCTGTTATACAAAAAAATAGCGTATGCAACTCGTTTATAATGTTGCTTTATTGCATTCGTACAAATTTGAAAACTCGCTCCTAACGTCGCTCGTTTTCAAAACATGTACTCATGCAATAAAGCTTAACATTATAAACTAATTGCATAAACTACTATTATTGAACGTAAAAAAATGTAGTAGGTAAGCATTACTCCATTTTCGTAAATAACACCCCGCAATTTGTCTCAAGAACTAACGCCTTCCCACAATAATAACAGGACAATCCACCCCAAACAACCGAAGAAACCACGGCAATAAAAACTGAATGAAATCTCGGCAACAATGCGATCCAGAGCAACAATGCGCGAGGCGAAGAGATCAGCGGTTTATCCCGCACCTGAATGCGGGGCGGGTTCGCGAGGCGAAAGGGCGGGGACGGGGGCGGGGGGCGGGGCGGGTGGGCGTCGTAAATAACGGCCAACGAAGCCAGAGGAGGAGGCTAAAGGCGCCATTACAGCCGCCGCCGCCGCCGCCGCCGCCGCGCCGGAGGGGGAGGGCCTGGGTGTGATAAATACTGCGCCGAGACGCCCGGGGGAGAGGCCCGAGGATCTCTTCCTTTCCCACGGGCAGGGGCCCGGCTCGCCGCAGTCTCAAAGCACACGCACGCACACACGGGCAATAATAAGACTTTCACGCACACACGCACGCGCACGCACAGACACACAGACTGGGAGATATGGATGCACATTGACATACAGACTGATGGACTGTCATACAGATCCGATGACAGACATCCAGGCAGACAGACAGGACGACAAATATGCAGGCAGCTAGATGGAACAGATAAGTAGGCAGTGAGACAGAACTACAGGTGTGGAGACAAGCAACACGACGACAGATATGGAGACTTACAGACAGGACGCAGATTCATGCAGCCAGACAGACTGGATAACGGTCATCCAAGCACACAGGACATGAAGGTAGATAGCTAGAACGACATACATGTAGGTTGACAGACAGGGCAATAAGACATGGAGGGGGACAGACATGCAGGCAGACAGACAGGACGACAGACAGGATGGCAGATTTGCAGTCACGCAGGGCAACCAATATGCAGTCAGACAGAACGACAGACACGACCTGAATGGGATAAACGTCTTTAATGCACGTCTGGGGCAAAGATAAGTCCCAATGCAGAAGTATCACATTGGGGTGGAAAGTAGATGATGTCCTATCAAAAATTACAAAACCGTCGGTTTTTCTTACCATAATGTACGTAATAGGAATAGTACTTATATTTTATAAAGATCTCGTTTACACCAAACGGGAGAACAATAGAATTGAATTGAACAATAACCGTGTTCTACACGAAAGAATCCCATACCAATACTATCCACTCACTCGCCAAGTTTTCCCTCACAACTACGACAGAACCATTGCCTTCGTGCATCAACGTGCCGACCGCAGGAGCAAGCAGTAATGGAAAATCAGGGCCTCCCGCCGCAGGCCGCCTGCTAAATTATTCCCCGCAGTCTCTTCGACAGTCGCCGTTCGATGCGGGGCTCGTAAATAAAGCCTCCCAGTCGTAAGCGAGCACGCCGCGGCCCCCAAGGAGGAGGAAAAGAAGAAGAAGGGTTGATGCGGCGCCCGGAGCAGCAGAGGGGGGCGTGGCCTTGCCACCGTCTGGGGGACGCTCCTCGCGGGAGCAAACTTCGCAGGGAAAGAAGCTGCCGGCGTCGGTTAATTTTTAAACAGCCGCAGAAGCAAGTCGTCTAACGATTTTTCGTAATACTGTACTGTTATTATCGACCTCAGAGGAGCGAAAAGTCACTATTAACGGTCGGTTAAGAACAATCAAAACAAATGATTTGTAGGTAAAGACGGTGTATAGGTACATTTTTTATAAGAAATAGTATTGTTTTTATTTGAATGCTCTTTTCTTAAATGAACCTCGCGGGAGAAAACTTAGCAGGGACAGAAGCTGCCGGCGTCGGTTAATTTTTAAACGAAGCCGCAGAAGCAAGTCGTCTAACGATTTTTCGTAATACGGTACTGTTATTATCGATCTCAAAGGAGAAAAAGTCACTATTAACGGTCGGTTAAGAACAATCAAAACAAATGATTTATAGGTAAAGACGATGTATAAGTACATTTTTTATAAGAAATAGTATTTTTTTTATTTGAATGCTCTTTTCTTAAATGATCCTCGCGGGAGCAAACTTCGCAGGGAAAGAAGCTGCCGGCGTCGGTTAATTTTTAAACGAAGCCGCAGAAGCAAGTCCGCTAACGATTTTTCGTAATACTGTACTGTTATTATCGACCTCAAAGGTGCGAAATGCCACTATTAACCACCGAAGTCCGTTAACAACAATCGAAGCAAATGAGTTATAGCTAAAGACGGTGTATAAGTACATTTTTTATAAGAAATAGTATTTTTTTTATTTGAATGCTCTTTTCTTAAATGATCCTCGCGGGAGCAAACTTCGCAGGGAAAGAAGCTGCCGGCGTCGGTTAATTTTTAAACGAAGCCGCAGAAGCAAGTCCGCTAACGATTTTTCGTAATACTGTACTGTTATTATCGACCTCAAAGGTGCGAAATGCCACTATTAACCACCGAAGTCCGTTAACAACAATCGAAGCAAATGAGTTATAGCTAAAGACGGTGTATAAGTACATTTTTTATAAGAAATAGTATTTTTTTTATTTGAATGCTCTTTTCTTAAATGATCCTCGCGGGAGCAAACTTCGCAGGGAAAGAAGCTGCCGGCGTCGGTTAATTTTTAAACGAAGCTGCACAAGCAAGTCGGCTAACGATTTTTCGTAATTATGGCCTGTTGTTATCCACTTCAACGCAATCAGGGGAACAAAAAGTCACTCTTAAAGGCCGGCGTACGTGAAGGATTTAACAGTCTGTTAAGAACAATTGAAACAATGACTTGTAGCTAAAGATGGCGTATAAGTACATTTTTCCGAGAAATATTTTTTGTGTCTATGCTCTGATTGATTCTGATGGGAACTCTCTATATGATTCTGATGGGAACAAACTTCGCAGAGAAATATATTTCGGTGTCATTTAATTTTTGAACGAAACAGCAGAAGTCGGTTAACGATTTTCCGCAATACTGTTATAACGAACAAAACAGAGGAATGAAAAATCTCTCTTAACTGCCGGAGTCCGTTAAGGATAAAGCAGTCAGTCTTCCGACAGAACACTCGAAACAGTGAGTTAGGTAGAGCTAAAGATAGCGTACAAGTACACTCATTCTAACAAATACTACTTCTTGACTGTTTTTTAAAATATTTTTTCTTATAAGATTATACATAATACGAAATTTGCGACTAGCTCAGGACTGCAAATAGCTTTCATCTGTCAATTGTTTTATTAGGCCCAAGTTCGAGGTTTATGCGTTGACCGCAGCAACCCCTGCAATTATCGTGGCCCACCCAAAAGAAGAAATAGGAGAAAGAAGAAAACAAATAATAAATAATGTAGGAAGGACAACGAGAAAGGGTTTTCGATTTAACCGAATACCAAGTTCTGCATTCACTTGACGAATAATATATTTTGCCCATTTCTATTTTTTGCTTTGGAAGATCCTGTACAAGCTCCTCTTCAGGATTGTCGCAGTGTCCTAGCAAAGTTAGGTAAAAATTAACACAACCCAAATGAGGAAAATAAATAATTTAAATAATATGTTTGTAGCTGCACCGTGGCCATTTTTGGCCCTTCGCTTAGAGCACGTGGTTTCTAATATATTTCGCAATTATTCCAGTAGTGCTGCAGCAAAACTGGTATCTAATTTATTCGCAAGAGGCTAGTAGCAGTGCACAAGATAACAAAAAATTATTCTAAACAAAAAAAAAATAATGTGTTGTAAAATAAAATGAAAGAAAATTATAGTATTGTCGTAAAAGTGTAAAAGTTGTAAAATAAAACGAAAGAAAATTATAGTATTTTATTAAAATTTGAAACAATTACGTAAAAATAAAAATCTTAAACACCGTGGTTTATACAAGTTGATCTTTTCCCTCATTTGCAAGGATTGAATATGAAGAAAGCCCGGGGAACCCCGGGTATTTTGCTAGTACCCAATAATGAAATGGTGACGAGTTTAATAAACGAATGTTATTTCTTTTCTCAAACATTCAATAAAAGACCTGTCCACAGATTTAAAAGATCGCCACCCTAATGCTAATATTCTTGCATGAGGAGCTCTGAAGACCATTCAAAAACAAGTGTTCCAACATTTCTTTGCAGTGAACTGGAGAGAAGCAGACGCCGGCATCAGAGTATAACTTCCCGAGCGAAGCACATTGAAGGCGTAGCCACAGTGGTATTCAGCAACGAGGGCTGCAGCTTATTTTCCGGGCAGAGTTGGGCGAACTTACGCGTCCGACTTGGGTCTGCTCAGAGCTCCTTGCCGCAAATGAGCGCAAGGCGTCTGTTAGCGGATTGGACTGCCTTCGTAGAAGTTCACCTGCTGGTGAGCAACTCACCCCTTTGGAAACTCACGGCCGCGGCCACGCACGCGGCTTATCATTCCAACCTTTGACCAACTTCAACCTCCCCTCTCTTGCTCTTGCTTTCCCCCGCTCTTCCGCCCCTCCGCCCCCACTCTCTCTCTCTCTCTCTGTCACACTGGCGCTCTCTCTCTCTCTATTTCTGTTTGTCGCATTTTATTACTACCCTTCTCGACCCCTTCGCTTTTCCCCTGTCCCCTTCTCTTTCCCATTCTCTCTCTCTCTACCCTTATCCCTCTCTTTCCCTCCTCCACTCTTTCACTTTCCCTTTGTCACACTCTCTCTTTCTCTCTTTCTGATGGTTTCTCTCATTTTATTACTTCACCGCTCTCCCCCTTTCGCATTTCCCCCAGTCCCCTTCTCTTTCACACTCCTTCTCTCTCCTACTCCTCTATCCTTCTCCCTCTCTTCCCTCCCCCCTCTCTCTCTCTCTTTGCCACACTGGCGCTTTCACTCTAGTCTATCACTTCCCTCTCTGTCTTTGCCACACTAGTTCTCGCTCTGTCACTCCCCTCTCTCTCTCTCTCTCTCTCTCTCTCTCTGGACAGTTTCTCTCGCTCTATCACTCCCCTCTATCTCTCTCCCTCGTTCGCTTTTCTAGCTGCACTAGAGTTACAGAAATAATGGGAACGAAATATAGGTTTTAAGAAAATAAATTGACTTTCTAGATTATATATAGACGAATGACGATTTTTAACCACAGTTATCTTTATGTACATTTTCGGTATTTTCTGCTTGTAGTTTTATAATTTGCTATTTCCCTTCATAATTCATGAACGTCTGTTTTACATATTCGTCCACTTTGGAAAATGGAAAATGTCATATATGTAACAAGTAATTTAAATAACTAGTACTAACTGAACAATTGGAGAAAAATCACAGAGCCTGCTAAACAAAGATTATAATAACCAAAATGGTCACTAATGATCGCAGCTGTTTCCAAAGCGACCTAAAATAAATAAAATCAAAAACATTATATATCTTTCCCTTCTTCCACTCACAAAATATTATATTCTATGATATGATATATAATGTATAATATGCTTTTTGTACATTTTCCGCCTCTCTCTCTCTCTCTTTCTCTTTCACCTCTTCGTGTCGTTCCTTTCGCTCGTCCGTTCGCTCCACTCTCCGGAGAGAATAGAGTGTGCCCGGCGGCAGCTGCTCGCGCGTCCTGCCAGTTGACCACGCAACTTTCGCCAACTTCGGCCTCACCTCGCAGACCTCTCCACGGAACCAGCAGGCACACCGAGAGGCACTTCTGGCTCGGGGAGCTCTGCACCGACACGCCACACCCAGGATGATGACTTGCGATAGATTACCTTACGAATGGAACCCGGCTGAGATGAAGGAAACTGCATTTACATTGTCAATTGATTGATTTAGTCATTCCCCGCATTTACATTGTCAGTTGATTGATTTAGTGATTCCGGGTGCGTCAACTAATTTGGCCATCAATCCAGTCAGTGTAGTGCATGTTTTTATCTCGTGAGGTGGTGGTGATCGTCGTCCGCTGGATGGGGAGATTCAGCGCCAACCAACGTCGGATTTCAGGGAGTTTCCCTAAACAGGTATCTCCCTCAAGCGTGGCACCTCTCCAGCCGGGGCAAGTTCTAATCTCCCGACTGGTCCCCCAGAATATGTGGTAGTGTAGTGCATGTAAGTGTAAGTGTGTGAAAGTAAGAGGTGAGGAAAGGTTAGGGAAGAGGAAGGAAATATCGCGCGCGGTCCCTGACCCGTTTGGTAGGGTACTGCTCCGGCATTCGCCTGATGTTAATCGGAGAAACCACGGAAAATCAGCCCTTACAGCAGCCGGCCGCTACCATTTTCCTCCAAATTGCCCCTGAATTCGACGTATTATCCCCACACGTTTACTTGAGCCATCATTTCGCTAGATACCAGAGGAGTAGAAGCAGTGCCCTCAGAAACAGGCCACGGGCCGCGCGCGATATTTGCTTCCTCGTCATTGTCGTATCATCACCCCTTACACACACACAGTCACTCACAAACACTTACATGGACTACAATACCATACATGTACGGAGATTATTCGGAAACTTAAAGCTTGTTCCGGCTGGAGCGGTCCCCTGCTGATAGTGACACCGAGAGAAGGAATTCTCTTACAAGCCGTCGTGTAAGTCGGTGCCGTATCTCCCCATTTAGAGGAGAAGCAACATCTTTAGACATAAAGACACTTGCTACTCTAATGGGATTAATAATCATAGCAGTTGACGTGCCTAAAAATATGAACCAATCAACCTAGAAAATAGTAAATATTGGAGTTCAGGCATGAAAAATTCTCGATTCAGGTGCCTCAATGGTACTAAACACAAAAAGTAAGCATGTACACGGGAAATACATGCTCAATATTATAGGCAAAAACGCACTATTGCACTTACATCTGAAATTTGCGGAACATTATTTTAGAACTATAATAAGAGAGAAAATTATTGAGTATATTGCCGCGATGGGCATAAGACATGTCAACAATATTACAATTCAAAACCTAAAATGAAGAGAAAAATAAATCCTGTTCGAACTCCTTTTCAGAATTAACTATTTGTCAAATCCTAAACAAGGAACTGCACCTCCACGTAGCTAAGATTTCACGAAACTCTGACCGCAAACAAAAGACCTACACACACATACACACACGCAGACACACACGCACACGCACACGCACACACACACACACAATCACATTATCACCATCAATGGACTGGCAATGGATCTATATTCAACTTACTCCCGCTGCGTCTACAAATTAGATCTCAAACACCTTTAGGCAACCGAACCACACTTCAAAGCCCGTCACCCAATGTAACTTTCAACCGCACACACACACCAACACACACACACACGCGCGCACACGACCTCGCCGACCTCGCGAGTGTTTAAGAAACGGAACGACGAGCAAGCGAGAAAAAAAAAAAGACGTGAGCCGACGCGGTGTCAAACGCACAGCGCACTCTGGCAGGCACGAGCGTCCACGCCACGGCGGGGAGACCGCGCTGGGAAAAAAAAATGTTTCATTCAAATGCGGAGCGACTGGTCGGAGAGCAAGAGGGGAAAACGAAATACGAAGAAAGAAGAAAAAAAAGGCCGCGAAACAAAGGGAGCCACGGCCTCCATCTCCTCTTTCTCCTCCGCCGCGGCGGGCGGCCAGGCGACTTGGCCAAGGCCTCCTGCGAAGCGACGCGATGCGATGCCGGGCGGAGACAAAAGAACGCGCGGGGCCGTCAGCGGGGACGAGAAGCCAGCGGAGCGGGGAGGAAATAAGTGGTGTTGCGGCGAAGAGGGCGATTATAACGAGGGGGATGAGGTAGGGGTGGATTGTAATGATTGATTGATTGATTGATAGTGATTCCGGGAGCGTCAACTACTGAGCTCATTAGTGCCGTCAGTCTAGTGCTCGCTGTTTCGTCGGGAAGTGGCGGTGATCTTCCCCCGCTGGATTGTGAGATCCGGCGCCGACATACCCTTGACTAGCGCGGTTTCCCCACGCAGGTATCTCCCACCAGCGGGGCACCGCCCCAGCCGGGACAAGATCTAGGTCCCCGACCGGTCTCCCGGAGTATGTGGTAGTGTAGTGCATGTTAGTGCAAGTGTGTGTGTAAGGGGAGTGGATAGGACAAGGAAGAGGAAGGAAAGATCGCGCGCGGCCCGTGGCCAGTTTGTTAGGGTACTTCTCCCGCATTTGCCTGGTGTTGATCGGAGAGACCACGGAAAACTACCGATCAGAGCAGCCGGCCGATAGAATTCTCCTCCAGACAGCGACTGAATTCGACCTAGCTGAAAAGCTAGTGTCGAAAATCCTGCCGCCGTCAGGTCTCGAACCTAGGACCTCCCGGTCAGAGGCGCTGCAGTGACATCAGTTGATGCCCTGAGCGACCGCTTCCGTTGCGGTCGGGCAGGGTTGGAAGTGATGACGCATGGGAAGAGGGAAAGGGTAGCAAACAGCCGGATTAACATCGTCAAGGCCTTTAAGTCCAAAGTATGGGAAGATGTACGAACGTCCTCAAGGAAGTAATGAAAGTGACCCAACAGGAAATTGGGGATAGGAATCAAACGGGCGACCTGTGCAGACCGCAAAGCTCCCCAGCAGGGTTGCAACTTAATCCTCCGTTGGTGTGGCACGGTCTCTGAGACCGGGCCTACCAAAAATCTTATTTAAGTTTATGACTTTTGGAGTCCGAAAGCTGTACATTCTTGTACCTTCGCCAGTTATTAATTCTCACGTGAATGATATATTGTTAATGTTTCAATAGTGATCGTTGTGAGAACACACTGCAACACGACCGGGCACACTGTGTTGCGATGGTTGTGAGTGAAACGGTAATTTATAGATATTTATTGGTCATAATTTTCGGTGATTGTTTTGAACTTTCACATTGAATTATGATTATCATTAATTATTATATAACAAACAAAATTCCGGTGTCGAAAGTACAAGAAATTTGAACACTGGAGCACAACATATTGAAGTGTTGTGCACAGACAGTGGGTCTATTTCGTAAAGAGTGAGTAATGACTAGTTGACATTATTACTAAGTAAGCCAGCTGACATGTTTCAGCAAATTCGTTTTACAAAACAGACACAACGGGACGGTTAAATCACTGTATTCTTACGCCCTCCATGTATTCTGACTTGGTGATCATTACTTGTAATTCGTTTATATTTTTGTTTATGCTAGTTTTATTGGTCCTTTTTCTTGTGGGTTTATTAATTATTAGTGTGAGGTCTTTGTGATATCTAATCCAGTTTTAACGTTTCCATCTTATTATGCATAGGAAACTCCAATACCCGGTCTCAGAGAGAGACACATCGTTCGTGTCCTTTTATTTCGTCACACTTACACAAGGTTAATGGCGTTGTTGGAAAGAAACGTCATTTTGAATAAAGGAGGTCTAAAAGACTTCTTTAGATCAGTATTACTCAGTACGCGTCTGTAAAAATCAAAGTTGACCCACGTTGGAGAGAACCCATTCAAAATATTCAGTCAACAAAGTCACGTGTTAATATGATTGCTTCAATTTGCTCACACCATACAATTTTTCTAAGTTCGAATAGATTTATTAAAAGAGAACATAACTCTCGTTACAAACTTCCTGGTATGAGTCTTCTTAAATTATGCATGATTTTCAAAAAACAATTCCTTTGTAAATTGGACGTAGAACCAAGCAATACATCGAAAGACGTTTCTAGAAGTACTGCAATACTTCTACAAATACGTTATTTAGCGTATTAGTGGAATATTACTTACATATTTCATAAAACTATAAATGTTTATTAAAACGTTAACGAAAAATAATTTCTGTATTAAAAGCCGGACCATTTTTCACGGTTACTAACAGATAAAAGACGAGTTTATTGTTTATGCCAGGGATAAAACAAACGTAATAAAATGTAACAAGAATAACCCACAGAAAACAAACAAAAATCGTAAACCAATGGTTGTGTTGCCACATTCGATAAATATGGGCTGAGCACACAACGCTTCAAAAGACCAATATAATAGTATGCATTATTTATCAACTTGATTTATGCATGCAAGATAAACAATTTCACCGTTCAAAGCAAATACAACACATCTGTAAAATTCCTAAAATATATTTACATATTAACTGACCTTCCTTTTCAATGTACGAGTATTAACCTAAAGGTGATCATTTGTACTGGTGAAGAATTGTGCTGGTGGAGATAAACAGAAGTTCCATCAGTCCAATGATATGTATTCCTGTTCTACTTTTGTGCATTTTTCATCCCCCTCTCCCTATCGAGACTGTATCATCCAGGTGAGGGCATTATGGTACCAACCAGTCTCTCCCTCCATCAGTTCATAGATGTGACCCGCGAGCCCATATTTTTTGTTCATAAAGTTGGACTAGGATAGCTCGTGAGCCCATCGCACTTAAGTCCTGTGTCAGAGGAAAGAAGCAAGGCTACACTTAGATGGCACCGGAAGCCCTCCAATCCAATTCAATGCCCCCTCCCTCCCTTCACACCAGGGAGGTCACTATTTTCCCCTTCCACAACCACCCCCTTCATCTCCACGTCCCACAGCACACGCCGACCATCGCTGGTTGGTTGGTTGGTGATTCCGGGCGCGTCAACAACTTAGGTCATTAGTCCCGTAAGTGTAGTGCATGTTTTTCACTCCGGAGATGGCGGTAATCTCCCTTCGCTGGAGGGCGAGATCCGGCGCCCCTACCGTCAGATAGCGAGGTTTCCCCGTAACCAGGACTCTCCCACCAGCGGAGCACCACCCTAGCAGGGACAAGCTCTAAGCTCCCGACCGGTCTCCCGGAATATGTGGTAATTTTGTGCATGTTAGTGAGAGTGTGTGTGTAAGGGGAGGGGATAGGACAAGGAAGAAGCAGGAAAGATCGTGCGCGGTCCGTGGCCCGTTTGTTAGGGTACTGCTCCGTCATTCGTCTGGTGTTAAACGAAGAAACCACGGAAAACTACCGATCAGAGCAGCCGTCCGCTAGAATTCTCCTCCAGACAGCGACTGAATTCGACCTAGCTGCAAAGCTAGCGTCGAAAATCCTGCCTCGAACCTAGGACCTTCCGGTCAGAGGCGCAGCAGTGACATCAGTTAATGCCCTGAGGCACCGCTCCCGGTTCGACCATCGTCAGCGGGACTAATCCGCACACCATCACCCCCTCCCCTCAATCCTCCTCCCCACCACAACTTCCATTGTGGGCAGACAAAGCGCGTGCGGGGTGAAAAACGAGCTCGAGACTCGCGCTCTTCTTTTGTCACCCGCCCCGCCGGCGGAATAAAACATTTGCGCGCCAGAGGCTGATGGCCACCGCCGCCGCTGCCGCCGCCACCGCCACCGCCGTAGGGGCTCAAGAAGCCTGCGACGCAACGCCGCCCGCAAAAAGACCGCCATTCTTCCCTACGAGGGAGACTAGGAGGAAGCTGAGGGAGTGGGAAGGGGAAGCTCATGGAGCAACCAACGGAGACGAAAGAATAACAGTAATGCGAAGAAAACGACCTTGATGAGTAAGCAACGGTGATGGTAAGTAATGGTGATGAGTAGAGTCCGGAAGTTGGGCAAAATGCCTTTTTATAATTGTTACGATTTTATGACTTTTAACAATAGGAATCATTTTGCCTTTTTTGCCTATTTTAGCTTCTGATGCCTATTTTCGGCATTTTGCCTTATTTATTTATGCCTTTTTCTTTCTTATTTGTATCTTTTTCTACCTTTTCGTCATTTTTTTCCGTTTCCGCTCCTGGCACAAATCTCTATCTAGTCGGAAATATATCTGCTATCCCGGAAAACATGAAGTCGTGTATTGTCTTTCTGAGGACGTGGACGCTCCAGTGTCAGGTTGTGTTAAAAGTCTAAAAGGTAAAGGAAAATGATACCAGTGAAGATTTTAGATATTTTTCATTGATGCTTAGGTTTTTTCGCTCACGAGAGATCTCAACCTGTGTTTGTGTATGGCCGCGGATCCCTCTTGAGGTCAGAGCTGTCTGTACAGAATTATATCCTTCTTAGTTTCTTGTTCTCTTCCTTTCTGGCGATTACACAATTGCGGAGAACGAAATGTACAATTTCGTTTACACTGCTCCCATTTCAAGATTCAAAAGGGAGTCCACAATAGCATTTCGTAGAGACAGGGTCGCAAGTAAAATAAATTCTTAGTCGTCGACCGGATGATCAAGTGTGATCAAGATTACAAAGAAAACATAGATTTCTTCCACGTTAGTGCTCATGCAAATTTTAGAGTTAAAATAAAAATGTGAGTCATATAAAATTATTTGTTCTTCACATTAATTACTTTTAAATTTTGATTTTTTTAAATGTGTCCTGTGTTTTGCCCTCTACTTTGCCCAGAATAAATGCTTTTTTGCATGCCCATTTTAGTAAAAATAAATGCCTTTCTGCCTGTCTATTTTAGGTAAAATAAATTACGGAGATTCCGGGCTCTAGTGATAAGTAACGGCACGGCAATGCGCAGGCAACTGGTAGGAGGTAGGCGCAGCTGGTATGACATCACGGGCGGGAGGCAACTGCTAGTTGGTGACAAAACATTTACGGGCTGTTTTTACTTTCTTCGCAACGCAGTAGAAAGAAAGTTATGTACTGCTGCGCGAAAAAAAACGGCGAATTTTCGGGAGAAAATCTCATATTATTGGGCATTGAATGCAGATTTAGAGAAAAAAATCTTCTATCATGTGGTATAGCCAGAATACATGTTTTGTGGGCCCTTGATTCGGATTAATAATTTCCTTTATCTGTATATATATATATATATAATTAAATATATATATATATAAAAAATATACACACAATTACTTGTCATATCCAATTGCTTTCATATTAAAAATTGTCCATATACATTTAAAAAACTCTGATTTTCTTTCTAAGTCAGTTACCATTAAATTTTGATTAGCACGAACATAAATGCTATCACAAATGCAAGAAATATAAATGTCCATTACAAACAGAACTCGTCAGTGATATAAACACCGGAATGTCTTCAGCAGAAATGTGTGACTTTCGGAATTCTTAACTGTCCTCCAGCTGTGCTAAGATACGTCACGGTGGCAGCAAGATGGGGCGTAAGAGCTTAGAGGGTCGTTTGTAATAAGACTTCCCAGACATCCGCGAATTCTCGTTTACAGAAGGAAAGTGAAAAGAAAAAGTAATTGCTGAAAGGGCGCAAAAAAGAAAGATTCTGTCAGCCATGACTCTCGGCGAATTTCTTTGGGAAGAGTTCTGAAAAATGGGACTTTATGAGGTCTTTGAGGATTGAGGATTATGTTGATACTAATATTAATAAGAGGTTTTCATTTGTATGGGTTTTTTTATATTGTTTATTGAAGAGGTATTGTTGGCATTCATTCCTTTTCCGCAAAATTTCCACGACTTTTTACAAAAGTGTTATTAATACAGGACTTAAATATTTAAATAAGCTTAATAATTGCATTTACAGTGTAAGACATCGCAGGGAAAATGTTTCAGCCTCTGAACATTCCAATCGAAATGTCTGTTTTAAATCAATAACAATCTGAAAACTAATCAATTAATTGGACAATGTCGATATAATCGTAATTTAAGAGGTATTTCAATTCGTAAATAAATTCAGTTTCAGTGATCTCCTTGCATATGCTTGACTTTCCTAAAAAGATCGGTCGCTCCGATTGTTACTTTTTCGTGTTGCTTCCGCTCCACACCAGGCGAATGCCGGTTTATTACCCTAACAATTAGATCACGGATCACGCGCGATCTTTCCCACCTTTTCCTTGGCCGGTCCTTACTTACTCGTACATACTCACTTAAATGCATTTAAACTGACAAAAATAATATATCGAGGAACTGTCAGGAGCAGTTTCCTTCTCTCACACCGCTTTCTCCGCCTCATCCGCCATCCATCGTTCGACAGATTGACTGGTGATCGGGCGCGTCAGCTGCGAAGGTCAATAGTCCCGTAAGTGTAGTGCACTTCTTTCTCGGGAGATGGCGGTGATTCCCCCCCCCCCGCTGGATAGCGAGATCCGGCGCCGACCTACCGTCGTCTAGTGGGGTTTCCCCCTAACCAGGACTCTCCCACCTGCGGGGCACCGCCTCAGACGGGACAAGCTCTAAGCTCCCGACCGGTCTCCCGGAATGTGTGGTAGTGTAGTGCATGTTAGTGTAAGTGTGTGTGTAAGGGCAGAGGATAGAACAAGGAAGAGGAAGGACAGATCGCGCGCGGTCCGTGGCCCGTTTGGTAGGGTACTGCTCCGGCATTCGCCTCATGGTGATCGGAGAAACAACGGAAAACTACCGATTAGAGCAGCCGGCCGCTCGAATTCTTCTCCAGACGGCAGCTGAATTCGACGTAGTTCTATGTAGTCAGTGTTATCCTGCCACCGTTGGGAGTGGAACCCTAGGAGCCGGTCAGCGGCACTGCAGAGACATCAGTTGATGGCCTGAGCCACATCTTCCGCCGTGACGTCGTCTGGCGTCGAAGAGGAACACAAGGACAGTGACGCACCGCGCGCCGCGTGATTAGTGATGGCAAATTTTACCAAAACATGGATACATCGATGTTTCGATACATCGCTAAAGGGTTTTCGATGTCAATGTCCTAACGAAAAAACTTCGATGTTTAAAACGTCAATGTTTTAATTGTAGACTAATAAACATGCTATTTTATATCCATTTGTAATTACAGTACGTAAAAGGAATACATTTTATTGTTTGGTTATCCGCATGTTAGTAGTATGTTCATAAAAATTATTATCGAATGTAAAGAATTAAAATTAAGAATAAAGAACATCGTGTTTTCTACTTAACCCTTTAGTCACTTCCATTCATACATTATCAAAGTAAAATCTCCTCAAATTCCCCCAGATTGCATAGGCGAAATGTGCAGCGCGATAAAGAGGATGACGCAAAACAACGACATTGCTCTGGATTGCTGCTACTCTACAACGTTCTAAACCCCTTCATTAAAATAAATATTAAAAAACATCGATGTTTTTACAACAAAATATCGGCGTGAAGAAAACATCGAAAGCAAAATATCGATGCTAATATATCGATGTTTCTGGTGGAAAATATCGATGTTTAAAAATCATCGATGTTTTTTTCCATTCCAAGCATAAACCCCTTCATTAAAAAAATCTATGTTTTTGCAACAAAATATCGATGTGAAGAAAACATCGAAAGCAAAATATCGATTTTAATACATCGATGTTTCTGTTGTACATGGATGTTTTAAAGACATCTACGTTTTTTTCTGCCATCCCTAATCACGTCCGTCATATACGTCATCGGCTAAATCTTATAATCCGCCCCTGGCAACAAAGCGATGAACTCCTCCTGCACGCACTGATAAGTAGAGACCGGAAAAATACGTAGTCAAATACGTAGTCACCGGAAAAATACGAACGTCAAAGTATGTTCATAAATATGTAATGAAAGCAGTAAGAATATGTAATACATATGTAAAATCCGATAAAATGTGTAATATCAAAATTCACTAATGATAAAACACGTTTACATAATACGAAATTATATTTATAAAAAAATCAATGTTTTAGAGACATGGATTTTTTTTTCTGCCATCAGTACGCGTGATGCGGACGCACGCGGCCACGCGAAACCAGGCGAGAGGAGGTGCGTGACGGCGGCGCGTGTGGGCGGGGCACGCTGCGCCGCGCCGCCTCGAAAGCGACAGTACGCACGTACGGGAGGCACGTGAGGCGATGCGTCCGAGGAGACCTGTGTGCGGTGGAACAACGTCGCATTGGGGCACGCGAGAGGAATGTCGCCACAATATCTACCTACCTTTATCTACCTACCCATCCAATTTATCTAATCTGATCTATCTAATATATGTGAATATGCTAGCATAGCAACGGTAAGCGAGCCGTCGTCAAAGTCAACATATTCATGCAGGAGACGGCTAGTTAATTCTATATAGAATTCTGGGATTGGCCGAAAAAGCAGTGACAGTCGTGAAGACGGCTAGTTTGTTTTGCAAGAAATTTAGAGATTGGCTAGGTACGAAAGTACATCAAATGTTATATGCAAATAAACAATAGAAATTATGAACCGAACTTTGCAGGGCTGAAGGAATACGAGAGACATTCATTCTGACTGATGCCGTGCTCATGAACGGCTCCAATTAATGTTAGGAGTTTTTTTTCTTTGGAGACTTGTAGGCATCTACTAGGGAATGGATATTGAGAGAACATCAAAATTGGAACTAAGTGTGACAGTGGAGCTTAAAATATTTCATGTGAACGAGTTGGAGGGACATTGAGGGCTTGGGCGAAGTTGTCAGTGATTGGACTGGAATGTTAGCAGCAAATAGTTTATTGATCTGATGAACGGTGATTGAAGTGAGCTTCCGAGAAAAGAAGAGAGAAGATGGTGTCTGGACCTGAGGACGGCGGCGTCGGAGATGGATAAAGATGGCCGAAAAAGCGCGCGAAGACATAAGGTTGGAACGGTCATGACAAACGTTTAATTTTATATTGGGTAAAGTTATACGATACCAAAATTGTTTTAAATTGTTTAATAAATTTCCATGTTTTTGTGAAATGAATACATGATTTTTCATTGAGCCAATTCTAGCTATGAAATAGCAAGATAGAAAGATATTTGCTTTTCAGATTCCTCGACCGAGTTTGTTTGAGTATATTCAGTTTATTTCAAATGGCGCACCAACTGGGGCTGAATTTCTTTTAAATCAGTCAGATTATTTCAATATACATATAGGTACGTTCTTATGTAGGTAGGTACATATGTAGATACATTAGGCACCTAACTACCCATCTATCTACTTATCTACATACATACCTAAATATCTACGTGTCTATCTACCTATCAACCTACCTACCTAAATACCTATGTATCTATCTACCTACCGACCTATCTACTTGACTACATATTCATCTATCTATATTCCTATTTACCTACTCTCTTACCTACGTATCTATATAACTTGAAGAGTTTTCGTTTAGAAAAATGTTTGAGTTTTCTACATAATGAAATTTCGTGATTTTTATGAAAGGCAATGGACCCTATATGAGCCACCACTTGCTCTTATTAACCAATTTCATACATTAAACACTATATTTTAATAGTATTATGAAACTAATGGAATGAAAGCTAATCTGCCGCCATTTGTTCACTATTTCATTTTGCGAGTTGTAACCAGTCTATTGAAAGCAGTCGACTACGAGAAAACACGTGTGTCAGATTAGAGTTAGCGTAGCGAAAATATGGAGTTTGCTCAAGTTCAAAGAGTTTTTTTAATTGCAAAGATTAGGGTGTGTATTTCAAGATGATGTCAAGCAATCATCTGACACATGTGACCTTTCACAAAAAAAGCAGTGATTAATATGATGCATTATATTTTGATGTTGAAGTGGACAGAAGGATTGCTTCGTCATAGTTTACAACTTACCTGTACAGATCTTCGTAATTAACAAGCATTTTCAGAAAAATGTATTGTTTTCAGAAAAATGTATTGTAATCGGTAAACCTCTCTTACTTCATTAAACTTCGAGAATAAATACTGAAAACTATATTTATTGGTTAATCGTTTTTCCGTGAAGTGGATATGTAGAAATTTTCTTCCTTTACTGCGATGATAACAATGATTCAGTAAGTATTCTTTACTATGAAACTAAGACCGAAATTTTATGCCACACCTGGAAGAGGATGAATGATGAATGAGTTATGAATTTTTTCTCGACTGAATGCACCTAATCGAATTTGCCAGTAAAAACATGCAACGTGTGCCAGACTGCATGCTGACTCCCTTACCCCGAATTTAAGTAAGATTTTCACTCATGATACGTAAGCGCAGAAGCCAAAATTGAGACATTCCATGATTCGCGTCCGATGTGGTACCTGTGATGTAGTAGCTATGACGAGCATGAAGTAACACAACCACATTCCTGACCGGGAGGTCCTAGGTTCGAGTCCTGGCAACGGCAGGATTTTCGACACTAGCTTTGCAGCTAGGTCGATTTCAGTCGCTGTCTGGAGGAGAATTCTAGCGGCCGGCTGCTCTGATCGGTAGTTTTCCGTGGTTTCTCCGATCAACACCAGGCGAATGCCGGAGCAGTACCCTACCAAACGGGCCACGGACCGCGCGCGATCTGTCCTTCCCATTCCTTGTCTTATCCTCTCCCCTTATATTCTGGGAGACCGGTGGGGAACTTAGAGCTTGTCCCGGTTGGGGCAGTACCCCGCTGGTGGGAGTCTCCTGGTTAGGGGGAAACCCCACTAGCCGACGGTAGGTGGGCGCCGGATCTCGCCATCCGGCGGGGGAAGATCACCGCCATCTCCCGAAAAAAACATGCACTACACTAACGGGACTAATGACCAGAGCAGTTGACGCGCCCGGAAACATGAATCAATCAACCACATTCAATGAGCAACGGAAAGATTATCATAATATTTACTATTTTTAGCTCGTTGGCAGGTAACACTGAAACTATTTTCACAATCATCGAAATATGTATTACGCAATTACCTCATCCAGCAACAAAACCTATGAACAACAGCAGGACTTTCAAATCAACGACTTCCCCCTCTCATGCATATTTACAGAATCGCGACCCACATACTGGCGGTATATCTGCTCGCACGATATAATCGTAATTCCGGATTCATTTTATACCCAATTGGGCATAATCCAAAAATCCCAGCTGCATTTCCCAATATGCGCTCCCGAGTAATATTGAATTCGGACCAAACTGGCATTGCTACACGTCAGCCTTGCGACAGTATTGTTGAGTATGTTTATTTTTTCCGGTAAAGATTAGGAAGGTATCAAATGAATTTAAAGATCTACGTCTTCTTTCAGTGGAATTTCGTCGTAGAGTTTTGCTCAATCACTTGTACTTAACACAAATCTATGGAAATAAAATCTATTTAAAAGTAGTTAATACAGTAACAAGAAACAACACTCTATACAACTTGTTTCCTACTTCAGGCCAATTTAGGTAACTCATATATTAACAAAATATTATAAAAGTACTGACCCTTTAAGTACGGCCCTTTAAGTACGGTGTTATAAAGGAAATACTGACCCTTTAAGTACGGTTGAGTATCTTTTAAAAAAATCTGTGAAGGAGCATTTTTGCTATGCTTTTGGTATTAGAACATAATTTTACCAAATTGTTATTCAAAAACAAATTTTGATTATTGAAATGGTCGAATAAAAGTTAACGAAAATGTTCATCCAATATTGTTTCAAATTCGGAAATACGGCACTTAACAAATAAGCTCAGTATGATTGATTATTTTGTTTCCGGTCGTTTGTTAAGTGTTGTTATCATTAGTCCCGTAAGTGTAGTACTTATTACAACCCCAGAGGTGGTGGTGTTCCTTATCCGCTAGGAGATGAGATCCGCTGCCGATCTACACGTCCGCTTCGGGGTGTTACCTCGCCCCGGTATCTCCCTCCCAGGGCGCCGCTTCAGCCGGGCCAAGATTTAAAAAAAAGAAAACTTTTTGAGTCACTGTCACAACGCGAGCTCGGCGCCTTTAGATCCCGAGGTTCCTAGTCGGTCACCCGATCAGGAACCCGCGAGCCTCATAACTTCCCACGCACGTATGGTTGTTTGATTGATTGATTTATTCATGTTTTCGGGAGCGTCAACTGCTCTGGTCATTAGTCCCGTTAGTATAGTGCATGCTTTTTTCTCGGGAGATGGCGGTGATCTTCCCCCGCTGGATGGCGAGATCCGGCGCCGACCTACCGTCGGCTAGTGGGGTTTCCCCCGAACCAGGACTCTCCCACCAGCGGGGCACCGCCCCAGCCGGGACAAGCTCCAAGTTCCCGACCGGCCTCCCGGGATATGTGGTAGTGTAGTGCATGTTAGTGTAAGTGTGTGTGTGTAAGGGGGATAGGATAGGACAAGGAAGAGGAAGGACAGATAGCGCGCGGTCCGTGGCCCGTTTGATAGGGTACTACTCCGGCATTCACCTGGTGTTGATCGGAGAAACCACGGAAAACTACCGATCAGAGCAGCCGACCGCTAGAATTCTCCTCCAGACAGCGACTGAATTCGGCCTAGCTGAAAACCTAGTGTCGAAAATCCTGCCGCCGTCAGGACTCGAACCTAGGACCTCCCGGTCAGAGGCGCTGCAGTGACATCAGTTGATGCCCAGTACGTATGGTTGTGCGGTGCAGTAAGTGTGTGAGTGTGCAAGGGGAAACGAGATGACAATGGTGGGGAAGGAAAGATGGCGTGTGGTTAGTGGTCTGTTTGGTATCGCAATGCTTTCGCCTATCGAAATTCCTGGTGTTGATTTGAGAAACCACGGAACCCCTGTTCTAGACAGTGTCTGAATTCATCCCAGCTCTACGGCTGGTCACCATTGCCACACCATTCACCTGTGGCATTTTCTCCGAAATCAGCTGCGGTCGCCTATTTTAGATTTCATTGCACTGCCGAAAGGAACTAAAAGATGAGAGAATTTTCTGCCATGGACGTGTAACATATGGATACACACGTTCAGTAGTGATAATTGTATCCATACTTCAACTAGGTATTTCTAAATTGGCTACTGATTTACACGCGAAAAATTCAAATTACACGCGACCTCATTAATTCTCATCGTGTTTCATGACGCGTGAAACTCAAATGGCAGTGTGTTTACGCAGGTAAATTTTTCATTTCATTCCTCTCTCCATTTTTAGCACAGCTTTCAAATAACATTCAGAAAGAACCTTTCCAGAAACACGCGCAAAATAATGCGTTTTTAAAAAAACTCTAAGAACTCACAGAATAGTAAACTCGTAATATTTCTTTAAAAAATAAATATTGTAAAACATCGAACACCGGAAGAGGTTGCTCAGGGCATCATGTCACTGCTGTGTCTCTGACCGGGAGGTCTAGGCTCGAGTCCCGACTATGGCAGGAGTTTTCAATACTAGCTGGATACCTAGGTCAAGTTCAGTCGCTGTCTGGACGAGAATTCTAGGGGCCGGCTGCTCTGATCGGTAGTTTTCCATGGTTACTCCGATCAACACCAGGCGAATGCCGGAGCAGTACCCTAACAAACGGCCATAGAACGGGCGCATTCTTTCCTTCCTCTTTCTTGCCATATCCTAACCCCTTACTTACCTAGGTCTCTAGTTGATGATAAAGATACTGTCATCGTTGGGGTTCAAACCCTAGGGCATCCAGGTCACAGATATCATGTTTTCCTAAATGCTGCAATACCTATAAATTGGCGTTTTGTCGATTTTTACCCTCCATAAGGCATAGCATGATATGGTACCAGGGATTTTTAGCGGCACGGGTAAGGTAGCTTCGTTATGCACTGTCACGTGACGTACCTTGAAGTAATAACATCTTACCTTCGACTTAAGGCACGGCCTTATACTTTCATAAAAAGTGCACGCTTGTAGGAGACTTTACGGTCACCTTACAGCGCAACTTAAACTCTGATAAACCCATCCTCGTATGTGAAGCCATTACAATTAATCCTTACCAACATCCAGAACTCTGGCAATAATGAACAGATCACGCAATTTCTTTGTCCAGCGCATGAAATACTTACTTTGACAATGCTTATCGCAATGTCTCAATTGCTAACGCTATCTGAACGTTGTTCCTTACGACTGTATAGCGTCGTTAGTCACTTGATCAATCGAATTAAAAATGTCTCCTTACGCCTGGCACTAAAACTCCCTACTGCTCCTCAGATACTGCGACACAACCTACCGGGAAAATGTGCGAATTAATCACGCAAAAAGACGAAAATTTATGGGAGAAACACTACGGGTCGCGTGTTCAGGGAGACGCCCTATGCAAAAAAGGTGAAGGTTAAACAAAAGCCTCTCGCGTGGTATCTGTTTACTCGTTGCCTGGCAACGTCTCGAGGTGCGAGTAGCGAAGGCTAAGAGAAGGGACTTGGGGACGAGAGGGAGAGAGGTGCGTATCGGATGACGAAGAGTTTTCATAACGACTTTGCCTGCGCTGAGGAAGTTTACTAGTCAGGTTTGGTTCCACGCGAAGGAATAAAGGAAGTCTTTCGTGTCCAGAAGTCAACATTGATCGCGAGAAACACGAGCCCGGTTGGGACAACTAGCGTGAGAAAACGAAGTTCACGATCTGGAAAAGTTGACGTTGATTGAAACTTTAAAGAAAGATTTTGTTGAATAAGAGATTTAACTTAATAGTAAACTATCCACAGAGTAAAACAAATATATAACTTTTACAGGGATGAAGATCGTCAGTGTTATAATAATTAATATACGGAATGTTCAGTATGCAGGTACAGATTTTTAAATAAGTACTTAGAATGTTCCATTAAATAAGTGAAAAAGAGAAAAACAAAAAGACAAGTATGTTTATGCAACGATTCAAACGTTCCCGGGCACTTAAAAATATCAGGAAGAAAGAAACACGTAGAAAATTATTAGCTCAGTTGCTAAACCTACATGGTAAGTTTATAGAGGTGAAAGGGTTTTGACTGAAAGACGCAAATTTATTATCCTGGAAACTAAAATGAATACTGAGAACTCTAGGGTGACCAGACAAATAAAAAGAAAAAAATTATAGGAGGGAAGATATATAAATGGAAATCTCGCTTCAATGGATCACACACATCCCGAGTATTTGGAGATTTTGGATCGGGGGACCATTTATCACCCAGGTTAAATACCAACTTCATGTAGGAGTGCATTAAATATGGATGAGTGAAAGAGAAAATGAATGCGTGAAGGAGAAAATCAGTGAAAGACTTTTATGAATGAATGAAAGACTATATGAATAAGTGATGAGTTAGTCAATGAAAGAAAGAGAGTAAATGAATGAGGGAAAGAGTAAATGAACGAGTGAAAGAGGTGTTCGCCGAAAAACGAATGTATGAATTCGGCAAATAGCAAGCAACTCACCCACACTACTCGGGATTCGGCAAGCGGTTGCTCGGTGTTCGCCGAATAACGAATGTGTGGAGCCGCCTTTAGGCGAATGTTCGCTCCCTTTGATGTGTCCAAAAGACCGACACGCGGTGGGTAGGGCGAACCCGGAATGTTCGTCATTCGGCAAATAGCAAGCAACTCACCCACACTACTCGGGTTTCGGCAAGCGGTTGCTCGGTGTCCGCCGAATAACGAATGTGTGGAGCCGCCTTTAGGCGAATGTTCGCTCCCTTTGATGTGTCCAAAAGACCAACACGCGGTGGGTACGGCAAACCCGGAATATTCGTCATTCGGCAAATAGCAAGCAACTCACCCACACTACTCGGGATTCGGCGAGCGGTTGCTTGCTGTTCGCCGAATAACGAATGTGTGGAGCCGCCTTTAGGCGAATGTTCGCTCCCTTTGATGTGTCCAAAAGACCGACACGGGGTGGGTACGGCAAACCCGGAATGTTCGTCATTCGGTAAATAGCAAGCAACTCACCCACACTACTAGGGATTCGGCAAGCGGTTGCTCGGTGTCCGCCGAATAACGAATGTGTGGAGCCGCCTTTAGGCGAATGTGCGCTCCCTTTGATGTGTCCAAAAGACCGACACGGGGTGGGTACGGCAAACCCGGAATGTTCGTCATTCGGCAAATAGCAAGCAACTCACCCACACTACTAGGGATTCGGCAAGCGGTTGCTCGGTTTCCGACGAATAACGAATGTGTGGAGCCGCCTTTAGGCGAATGTTCGCTCCCTTTGATGTTTCCAAAAGACCGACACGCGGTGGGTAGGGCGAACCCCGAATGTTCGTCATTCGGCAAATAGCAAGCAACTCCCCCACACTACTCGGGATTCGGCAAGCGGTTGCTCGGTGTCCGCCGAATGACGAATGTATGGAGCCGCCTTTAGGAAACCCCAAGTAGTGGCGCGAACGACGAGGGGGGCGTCTGGCCGGAAGGACGTGGGCCACGGAAGCGTTATTGGATCTGGCGCCGCCGCGGAGCCGCGCCGCGACGCTCGATACTGCAGATAAGCGGCGTCGCGTCCGCCGCGGCGGCGGCGGCAGGCGTGCACCGCACCAGCGCGAGCACCGGCAGTTGGTGCGGGGCCAGCGCGCCACTCGCCCGGAAGGAAGCGCCGAGCCGAGCGGAGCGGAGCGGGACGGGATGGCGCGCAAGATGGCGGCGAGCGCGTCCGCCACGTCCCTTCCGCGCGATTTAGTCCGTCTGCGTCGCCGCGGTGGAGGCTGCCAAGTGGCAGCTGCGCCTTTGGACCACCAGCGGCCCCCTTCGGCTCGGTTCTAGATGGGGGCCGTAGTTGCTTCTTTCTGGCTTCGGGCTAGAAGTTTGTGATTCAAGCATTTGGGAAAAAATACGACAAAAGGGCCCGAAATATAATTCGCTTTGTTATTTTTGTTTTCACTGCGATTTTATCTCTGTTGAGTTTATCTAATAATACTAAGCGATTAACGCGAATAAATCGTTTACACTACATTAAAATAAGCACAATTAAAAATAAAAATTTTTATTATTAATATTATTATTAATATTATTATTATTATTAATATTATTATTATTATTATTATTATTATTATTATTATTATTATTATTATTATTAATAATAATAATAATATTATTATTATTATTATTAATATTATTATTATTAATATTATTAATAATATTATTATTAATATTATTAATAATATTATTATTAACATTATTATTATTTCCGATTTTCTCTAGATATACACTGATGCCGGGGTTCTCAAAATCACCCAAGGCAACAATGGTTTGCACGTAAAGTGGAACAAGGATATTTTTTGTTTTTTATATCGCTCAAATCAGGCTTAAGAATTCACAGACTATATTTGTTGTTCCCAATAATGCGGCTTTTTAAATTGTCCGTATATGCTTTTCAGTCAATTGTAACTTCTTCGCGATCTTTATTATTATTATTATTATTATTATTATTATTATTATTATTATTATTATTATTATTAATACTATTATTATTTGCCATTGCCTGTTGTAATGGTTATCTAACTTTCTATTATGTAGGATCTTAATATGTCAATGATGTTCTTGTTGTGAATATTATGACAACAGTTTATATCCTGTTGACATTATGAAAATTGTGTTTGAAAAGTTTGTTATACTGCAGTTGCTACGGTTCACTCAATAGAGAACTGAATGGAATGTGGGAAGCATTGGTATCGCACCAAATGTGATAGATAACTTATCCCCCTCTGACAAATGCAATAAGCACTTGGAGAGGACAAAGAGTGTACGTCACATAAAGTCATGAAAACCGACTTCTTGTTCTTGTTTCTTTTCAGTTCATGTTTTTCAGTTTAAATTTCTTGAACTTCGGTTACAATTTCTATACTAATATTTATATTTGAAGTTGACGGTTTTATTTGATTTTTTTGTTTGTATATTCTGTACACTGTAATGCGATATTTGATGGAAAATAAATTCAAAATTATTATTATTATTATTATTATTATTATTATTATTATTATTATTATTATTATTATTATTATTATTATTATTATTATTATTATTATTATTATACAGTTAAATACATTTTATAATTACTATTTTAGCAGTCATTGATTCACAAAGTTTTTTGTAGCTGAAAAAAAAATTGAAGGGTACTGTAAAAGGCAGTTTGAATCCGCAACCTAGATTTTTCCTGAAAAAAATGTGTGATAAGACCTTAACAAATATTTCTATTCATAAGTGAAATAATTACCATTCTCTTTAATACGACTACCGGCTTATATCGTTCAGGACACCAATTGATGTCACTGCAACGTGCCTCTGTCCGGAAGGTCCTAGAGTTCGCATCCCAATGATGATAGGATTTTTTTACTGTAGATAGCTGGAACGAAAGCAGCCGCTGTCTGGAGGCGAATTCTAACGATCGGCTGCTCCGATCGGGAATTTTACTGTTCTTTCCTATCAGCACCACAAGAATGACGGAGCAGTACCATAAAAACGGCCCACAGACCGCGCCGCGATCTTGCGTTGTCCTTTCCTCACTCCTTACATACACACACACAAATGCATTTCACTACCACTCTTGCCGGGAGACCGGTCGGGTACTTATTGTTAGAGCTCGTCCCGGCTAGGACAGTGTCACAATGGAACGAGATACCTGGTTGGGCAAAAACCCGCAAGCCGACAATGATCGGCGCCAAATCTCGCCATCCAGCGGGGAAAGATCACCGCCACCTCCCGTGATAAAAACTTATACTACACTTACGGGACGAATGACTTTAGCCGTTTCAGTAACAATAATCAATCAATCGTCACACAAAGATCGACTAGCCAACACTGTAAGGAACGACAAAATTGTGTTTATAATACTGTACAGTTATATCGACTTAACGCAACCAAAGGAACGAAAAGTTACTCTCACTGGCTGCCGTCCGTTAAGGATTTAACAGTCCATCGTCCGTTGAGTCGTAAATGACTTGTACTACCTTAAAATAGACGTACGAGAACATGTTTTCCAATTAAATGTATTTTTTTGTATTTTTTTTATTAAGATGGTATTACGAAAAGACATACGCCTGATATCCCAAATAACGGTCCAGGTTAGTTCTGCCGTTTAACGGCCTAATGCCGTTAAAAACTATATCATGTCAAAAAAAATTGAACAAAAGCCCAGACTTTTAGTCAGCGTCCGAAGAGAAGAGACCAAAAAAACTGCGAGCGGAATGAGGAATTTCGACCTTTCTACATTCTCTCCCCTACTCTTTTGCATCTTGGTGTGTTCATTACGTAAGAATTTTCCAATATGGCGGTCCCAAGGTCTGCTCGCCCCTTTGTGATCAACGACAAGGGCGCAGCGCCGGAGGAATGCGATATTGATCCAAAGGAATGTCATATCGGAAAGATTCTTCCGCGCGGAGTGTTGCGGCATAAAAATGCCAAGAATCGTACGCGCATCGCGAGGGATTTAAACCTCCTTCCTGGCCCTGTTAACTCGACGTCCCTCGCAACGGACGGATGTTCAAAATCGGTCGCAACGAGGGGGTATAACGCAAGTCACTATGGCCGGTGTGGCGTCATGCAGAAAAACACAGGCATTTACAAGTATGTACAAGTTTATTTACACGTATGTACAATAACTGACTTCTGCTCCGAAACTACACACAGGACCGGTAGCGGTAGCTCAGTGCATCAACTGATGTCACTGCAGCGCCTCTAACCGGGAGGTCCTAGGTTCGAGCCCTGGCGGCGGCAGGATTTTCGACACTAGCTTTTCAGCTAGGTCGAATTCAGCTGCTGTCTGGAGGAGAATTCTAGCGACCGGCTGCTCTGATCGGTAGTTTTCCGTGGTTTCTCCGATCAACACCAGGCGAATGCCGGAGCAGTACACTACCAAACAGGCCACGGACCGCGCGCGATCTGTTTTTCCTCTTCCTTGTCCTATTCTCCCCTTACACACTAACATGCACTACACTACCACATATTCCGGGAGACCGGTCGGGAGCTTAGAGCTTGTCCCGACTGGGGCGGTGCCCCGCTGGTGGGAGAGTCCTGGTTAGGGGGAAACCCCACTAGCCGACGGTAGGTCGGCGCCGGATCTTGCCATCCAGCGGGGGAGGATCACTGCCATCTCCCGAGAAAAATAACATGCACTACACTAACGGGACTAATGACCTAAGTAGTTGACGCGCCCGGAAACACGAAAAAATCAATCAATCAATCGGAAACTACACACTTTTGAGTATTTCCCTGTGGATACCCCACATAGCTAGGGAGGCCCCGCTTACCTCTGACGCTACTCCCGCGCCACTACCGTGACCTCGTCACCCGTGCAATAGGCACGACACACTCCAGCCTGGGCGTAAAGTTTTGCGCATCGCGCGAGGTTTCCAGAAAAAAAAACAACGTCTGAGCTCGTCGGCTCGATTTTATACCAGAGTGTAGCCGTCACGTGACCGTCCTTGGTGTAGAAGGGAGGCTCGCGTCTACCACGTGACCTTCCAGGTCAAGCTGGCGTCCACTCGGTCTAAATATATCCCAACGCATTGGCGCCGAGGCTATTCAGCCCGCAGGTATGCGATACTCCCACTCCTCCTCCCACCCACGGCCGCCAACGTGACGCTACAGACTATAACGTAAGTCACTATGGCCAGTATCACACAGCAAAAGATCTTTGTCAAAGATCTTTTATTATGGAAAATATGCCAATATTTTATAAAATATTTCTTTTATAAAATTTCTTGGATAAAATGTAGTCTGAAGCGTCCAAGTTTTATCATACATTTGGTAACATGGCGTCCGATGTATGGGTATTGCTTCAACCAAAGTTTTAAATGTAGAATGGGAGCAATTTGAATGTTTATATAATACTGCCCATCCGGACTACAAAAGTAAAAACAAACGAATCAACGCTTATAGGACACATTTTCTCGTTAAGTGGAAAATATGAGGTTTGGAAAATTCCCAATTCAGTAAGATAATTTTTGAATATCCAAATCAGAGGATTAAATTTCAAAAGATGGAAGAACGACAAAAAAAATTGAATGTTTCCTCATCCATCCTCAAATAATTCATTTCGCAGTTCTTTAATTAATGCTTTACAATGCACGACCCATAGCCTCACCATGGAGAAATAACATGGCGTTATTCTAGGGCCTCACCCACAAACGTTTTCTCTTTACCTTTTACATCTTCAGCATTAAACATAGATTAGTTATTATGAAATATAAAGTAGCAAAAACACAACTTTTTGTGCGTCATCCATCGTAAATCATGAGCAAAACTACATAAAATATTGGACGTAATACGTTCGTCAAATTTCTTTGTCAAAGTATTCTCGTCAAAGTTCAAAGAACTTCCACAAATTTCATCAAAGATATATGTCAAATATCTTTTACAATGTAATACCGGCCTATTACTTAGTTGCGCAGTAATCACGTACGAATGAAACTTTTAGTACACTATGAAAGTAAATGTAAATATAAAATCCATCATCTTCACCCACAAAACATTTTAAATTTAATTCAAGGGGAAAACATCGTATGATGTTTTCAAACGTACTGGCTTAACTTAATTTTGCTCAATTACGTATTTCAAATACATTGTCTTACTTTAGGGTACAGTGTGAAAATCTGACAACATTTCACTTTTGGATATTAATTGTCTCATCAAAATAGGATGTAACAAAGTAATAAGAGTTACGGAGCAATAAGGGTCTTATAAAATACTGATGTTTGCGGCAAGCCGAAAGCCACTATTTCGTGTACTGGTGTTGCATTTGAAAAATGTAAAAACAAATCTTCAGCAATATATGCTTTGGTGATCAAATTTTCTGAGTATTTTCAAGTATAAAAAAATCCACCAGCTTGTTCCTCATTATATTAACAATATACAACTTCTTTACTATTTTGACCTCACGTGCATAAATCCCGTTTTATTTTTCTTGTAATTTTCGATTTCTGTGGCAATCGATTTATCACTGGAATATAGTGCGCATTTTCAATACTCGAAGTAGTGTTGTATACTCCGGTGATCATTTGTGTCATTTACGAATAGCGAGTGCACTGCAATTCTGAAGTCCGTCTGGCGAGGTCGGGCGGGATTGAAGAGTCGCGCTCGATAAAATGTACTACAATTCTTTAAATTAACAAATTTTCATTTTTCTTCATTTATACCCGAAAAAAAGCGAATTTTTCTTCGCCAGGACTCAGAAACTTACTGAAAATTCTTATCCCCTTTGGGGTCAACTTTCTGAATGATATGGATTAATATAAATGTTTAACAAACGGATGGGCAGTAACGCACCGTTTCTCACTAAAATGACTTAAGAAACATTTGTTTATGAAATTGAGGAGAAGCGAGTAGTACTGTTGCCCTTCACCTGAAATGGTTGGTCATGTGTGTCTCGTTCTCACACGGTCAAAGAGATTCCGAGTACCAGCCAAACCCAGGCGCATGAGTAGAACCAATCAGAAACGCGAAGTTCCAAAGTTCATAAGGGTAACGACGATATAAGCTTCGGGTAACACCGAGATGTCCTCCCAAATGTTCATTGGCACAAAGTGATCATCTTGGACCCTCTGCATGTCTTAGAAGTAGCAACATTTATTCTGGGACTCGTATACATCACAGTAGTTTAAAATCATACGTGTGAAGTTGAACCTCGTTAACGTCGGCACAGTGGCAACGCGGGGCGACGAAGGGGTGGGAGCGACAATGTGTGCGGAGGAGAGCGAATGCAGACTTGCGGCGCGGGGGTGGGGGCGGGCGCGGGGGCGGGCGACGCGAGGGGTGCGGGTGGGAGGAACCTATGGAATCCGTCGAGGGGGGTGTGCGTGAGGGTTTGGGGAAAGGGGTTGGAAAGGGCTAAGAAGTGCATCGCGGGGTCGCGAGCGGCCGGGGGGTGGGGTCAGGGCGAGGTACGAGAGGGCGGCGGGAGCGCGGACGCGTAAATACCGACGGCGGGCATGGTCGCGAGGGGTGAGAACTGGAACGGCGGGAGGAAGCAGTGGCGGTGACGCTAGTCGTATGGGCGAGGGGGAGGGACGGGGGCGGGGCAGGCTTGAGGCGATGGGGGCGGGAGACGAACGAGCGGGGGAGGGGGTGAGTGGACAGGCGGGGGCGCGTGGGCGGCAGCGGGGCGGGCGGGAGCAGGCGCGGGCGCTGGTGAAGTGCGGGGGCGGGAGCACGGGGAGGAGCGGGCGCGGGGGCGAGGGCGGGAGTGGGAGCTGTGGCGGGCGCGTGAGCGGGCGTGTGGGCAGGCACAGGGGGGGTAGGGGGGGCGCGGGGGCGGGCGGGGCGCAGGGATGGGCGCGAGGAAGGGGGTGGGGATAGGCGGGGCGCAGGGATGGGCGCGGGGTTGGGGGCGGGCGTGGGGGCGGTTGCGGGTCGGGGACGGTCGCGGAATCGGGCGCGCGAACAAGGGAGGGCGCGCGGGCGGAGGCACGGGTTGGCGGGCGAAGAGTGGAGGGGGTAGGGGCGGGGACGGGCGTGCGAGCAGGGCTGGGGGCGGAGGCGCGGGGTGGCGGGCGAAGAGTGGCGGGGACGGGACCAGGGGCGGGCGTGGGGGCTGGTGCGCGGACGGGGACGGGGCAGGCGCGGGGGCAGGCTCGGGACCGCGGGCGTAGGCGCGGGGTGACGGACGCAGACTGGCAGAGGGGCGGGGGGCGGGGCATCCGGTTGCAAGGCCGTCTGCCAGCTCGTGTGGAGCGCGGGTGGCTCCCGTTGGGCCTTTGATGTGTGGAGCGGGCGCTGGCTGCGAGGCGAGGCTGCTGCAGGTGGGATGCAGTGGAGCGGGGCGGAGGCCGCCTTTTGTTTCGGTAACGAGGCACAACGCGATTGCACTTGGAGAGCTCTCCTTTCTTCTCTGGCTGCTCACGAGGGGCCGCGTTTTGACGATTTTATAAACGCCATTTTAGGATTCAAATAGACACAGATTCCCCTTTTTAGGAAGATTATATTACACTTCGCCGGCCATGTGGACGTCCGAGGGTGGGAATACTGGGAAAGCTGAACAAAAGGCTATGCGAGGTCCGTATGTTTCGAAAATGGGCGTTTCCACTGTGGATTTGGCGCGATGTACGTCTTAATAGACCGTCACACATTACAGGGAGTTTGTGATAAAAGTAGTTTTGATAACCTAAACCTTTCAGCTCCGAATTGCCCTGAGGTTTAGTGCTGTTGTGTGTAAAATTAAGTTGTTATTTTATCATAGTTATTATTATTATTATAGTATATTGTATAGTATATATATTATAGTATATATATATATATATATATATATATATATATATATATATATATATATAGTATTTATTAAACTTGGCCTATTTTAAGTTCAGTCTTTTAAAACTTACCTTTTTCCAAGCGAATGAAAACATTTCCTGATTTTTCCGTTATCCATGTTTCACTCTACATTTCAACTGGCACTGAACCATCACTTTGAAACGTGGAAAGCGATCTAGTCACTTTTATATCAGTTCCATTATTTTCTTTTTAGCACGAGACATATCTGGTGGAATATTTATGATACTTATAACAGATATACATGATTAAAGCGGCACTATTACAACAAAATTGTTTTGTTTCCAAGTAAAGAATAAAATAACCAAACGATGCTACCATTATTGACTGCATTTCTATCACTACGAATTATTATTAAAGTATCATATAGTTTGTACAGTGTACCCACAAAGGTGCGCTTTCATCTCTACATATTCGATTTCTCTGTAAGGTCACTTTCAAAGGGAAGGCTAAGATTGCTGATATCCGATCTTAAAATTTAATTTTCTCAGGAGAAACACAAAGAGGCGAACAGTTCTCTAAAGACAATGAAGAATAAAACAGGGACAGACATCTGTTGGAAATTGAAACAAATAAAGATCCTGGCGATATTTCCAAAGAAATGTTCTAAAGCTAAATAAGTACACAAAAAATACGCTTTGTGACTACCAAAACTTGACACAAAAAAACAAAACATTTTCGCACCATTGCCTTTCTTAAATTACTTCACGTTTTCAAAGGTTCTTTCATTTCCAATGATGAGTTCCTTCAAAGTCTTGCTTTCACTACCTCTTTAATAACACGTATTCTCATTCAAATTGTAATATTAGTAATAAGAATTTCTGCCAAAAATGAATACTGTAAATGAAAAAAATGGAATGAATCCGTAAAAAAACCACATTTCTCTATTTCTAGTTTTAAATGAACCCAAATATTTTATATAGGGTTGTGGGTACATTGTTTTCTGTTTTGGTTTTATTCAATTGAAATTGGATAGACTATTCAAAATTCATAAATATTGCTTCAGGGAATTATAACCGATTACTGCAACCACTTTTGGTTCTAAATCAATGTGTTTTATTCATTGGGTTACCATATATCCCTGCGAAACCATGGTTCGTATTTTGAAGTAGCTTTGATAGTGTTCTTGCTTCATTATTCCAAAAGGTTCCATTAATTTCTTTATACCCTTTTTGACTTCTTTTATGTTTCTGGTCTTGGGATCAACTGTGTTCTTCTAACAATCCACGGCCACGGACAGTGCACTTTCTTTCCGTTCTCTTCCTCGTCGCATCCCGACCCCTTACTTACTCGCTCTCTTACATGGACTACATTTCCACAGAAGATTGAAGATTGACCCTATTTCTGAAAATGGAAGGAACTCTAAAATCAATACTCAGTATACGGATGTACCAAAGTAATAAAACTTTTAGAAACTACAAAACTGAAAAACCATTTATAATAACCATGTAACTGAAATACCATGTAACCATATATTGTAATATCTTAGATTGAATGCTGTTGAAAAAATGTAACTATTAGGTTTTTCCTTAAAATTGTATTATGAAAGTGGTCGCTGATGACGTTGATGTTATAAAGCGACCTTAAATAAATAAATTTAAAAAAAAGATTGACCAGGGTGAGACTGTACCCCGTTGTCGGAGATACCTGAATGGGGAAACCCGCTGACGTGTGGTTCGGATGCCCCCTTACAGCGAGAGAAGAACACCATTACTTTCTGGAATACACCATTCACAGCTCTTACGGGACTACCGGCCACAGCAGTTAACGGGCCCGGATACAGGAAATAATCAATTAATCACGAAAACACCCATGCCGTAAGGGTTGCAACTGGGCAACAAGTAGCACGCCGAGGTTTTGGGTAATGCTATCCCTTGCGCAACCGAGTCAGACCGACAAAAAGTAGACGAGGCTTATTTGTGACTGGTGACACACACACACACAACCACACACACACACACACACACACACACACACACACACACACACACACACACACACACACACCGCTTCTATAAGAGGGCAAATGGGTGAACAATACAGATCCACTGTACATAGTCCAGTTCTTTCAGCCTTGAGAAGGATTTCAAAATCCACGCTGTGACAGCCGCATTTCTTAAAAGCCAAGCACCATAGACAGTCCGCTGTTTTCTTTTCAAACACCGTTCTTCAATCTTAAGAGAAACATTGAAACAGGACAAAAAAATACGCAGAAAAAAAACGTAGGCAGGTGTAGGCGACATAGAGAAACGTTTGTCCGGAGCAAGCTCTTCTTTCTAAGTCACGCACACACAAAAGAACGAAAACAAGAGAGACATTAAACAAAACGAGGGAAAAAAGCCCCTTTCTTTAGTGTAATTTCTCCGTTCGCTTATCCACTTCAAAGAAAAGCGGCGAGACATTCTGTCTCAAACAAAAGAAAAGAAGGGAACATCGTGAAAAGTGCGGGCTACAGAGGTCTTTGCATTTTGCCGTGAAATCCGAAGGAGACCATTTGTCACCAAGTCGGAATAAAATTCACAAACGATACGTTTCGTTAACTCGAAAAGAAGTTAAGACTTTGCAATAAACTCTCCAAAGAAGAGGCAGCGATATTAAAAAGTTTCCAAGGAAATGTCAGCGTTTTCAGCAAAAAAAAAATTTCCTCTGTTTCTAAACTATTAAGAGAACTTAGTGAAATGAAACGGAGATATCATCGATTCAGCAGAACGGTTTAATAAGATTTCTAAATATAGAATAGACTTTTTTTCGAACAAGAACTCATTCTCATTGCTGGTGCACAGGAAAATTAGTTTATTTATAACAAAAGGTGTTTGTCAAATATATTATTTGCAACTGACATTAATTATGTTCCCGTAAGTAATGGAAAAAGTAGTTAAAATAACAGATTTCTACTTTTACTTCAAATTCTTTGAACGGAGTATTCATTTACCAAAGATTTTCTTGGGAATACTTTCCTACGAGATCGGCACTGGATATGATTCATGAAATAAACATATACATGTAAGAGGATCTTTAATGTAAAACTCACATCGTTATATTCTCGTTTTTCATTAATTGCCAAAATGCCTTTTTCATGTTTCAATCAATAAATACATTGATATGTGTAGTTTTCCTCTCCTTATCTTTACATTCAAAAGTTCATTTTATTATTTCGTTTGTTTTTTTCTGAGAATTGGGCATCATTGGGCCACACTATACGTGTGTCCTACCGGGGCTCACACTGAAATTTCGGAGTAGGTGCACGTTACTTTCCACAGGGAGGGAGTGGGAATCTTGCAATTTAATGCAGAAAGAACTCATTAATGTTAATAGAAAGAAATGTATCTCTCTATATACACACATTTCGAAATATCCTGGACATGTACGAACGTCCAGCTGTTGTGCGATTTCTAACAGACATACGTAGTTCAATAACTGCAACGCAAAGTAAAGGTAATAAATTAGCTAACTAGGCCATACGTAAAAAATGCATCGTATGTTTCCCATCTCAACTTCGCTCTTCTAAATACGACCCGATACAAAAAAATGTACAATACCCATCCCCAATGCATAACTGTCACAGTCTCTTTCCAATAGACAATATATATTCCATCATTCTGCGCGTGCATATCGCGAAAAGAAAGATTTCCGATTCCCATCCGACCAGACGGGAGTGACATGCCAATGTACGTCATCGCAGACGTCCTTCCGTTCTCCTCCTCCTTGTCCTCCTCGCGTGAAAAGATGACAGTCGAACGAACGCCCAAACAGACAGACGGCCGATGAAATAAACGAAAGCTTCGAAGAGAACGGGATGCACAGAATGTAGGGGCAACGAAGCAATTCCCATGCAAATCGAAACATTCGCCGTATCACAGGGCACCGCGAAAGGATATTTAATATTTCGTCAAACGGACGATAGATTGCGCAGCGGGCCTGCTACCATCTACGACAGGGTTTTACTTTTTTTCAATGCGACTCAAGAGGAGCAAGGAAATTCTTAATCATGGTCAGTGCCATCAACTAAAAATCACGAAAATAAAATAAATAATTATTGTGTGTGATTCAAAAGAAAACTACGTTATTGGAATTGTACACAAACTTAGGAAATTGATAAACGGAATATTGATAAACATCAAACTTTTCTTTCTGAGTTTTTACGAGCCTTCATGAGTTTGTGAATATATTTTCTATTTGCTGTATTTTTTGCGTTTTGTACTAGGTGACGATATAAAGAAATTTATAGGCGTTTTTAGATTCTTTGGAATATATAAGCTTGAATATCCGTAATTAAGAATGGCTAAATCATAATTCTCACCAGAACTTTTTAAATTCTGAAAGAAATTACTTTATAGCAGGCACATCACAAAATAAGAAAATTGGTTCTATCATTTATCTTCGTACCATTTTAAAACTTTTGAAGGTTTGCCCCGGTATTTCGATGATGCTAAGAAGTATTTTAATACGAAATGCAAGTTCACTTAATTTCATATAACAAAAATCCTTTTCTATCCCTTAAAAGTATTAGCCTCAATCCTTCGTTTCAACTACTAGCAAGACAACCCAGAATCCCAGATAGAATGTCTCCCAACTCTTCATTACTATGAAGTTGTCAGGCTTCTCTTAACTTCCAGCACTGAATCCCATCAATGTTTCTTCAAGAGCAAGCTCATCTTAGCAATACATGCACAAGACACGTTAACACCATGAAAGGAAGAAAGAATTCATGATGCTATAAAGGAGTAAGTGCACGCTGGAAGTATCTCCGAAAAAAGACAACCTAATTATGTTAGAAATAGAGAAGGAGAAGAAAGGGACAAGATATTAAAGAAGCGAGGCAGCACGATAAAGAAGACGGGAGAAAATAAGCCGAGCAATTTCCAGAGCGAACGGCAAAATGTATGGGAGAGGATAAAAACCAAGAAGCGAAAATGAGAGCTGGGGCACTCCAAAGAGAGACTCTGCAAGGCTTGTTCCTGCTTAATATCCGCTTACCCATGGCTGGAAAATAGGAGTGTCACGCAGAAATGAACAAAAGTTGATCGTACGACGCCGGTGAGTTACAACACAGGGTTTTGCTAATGGAGATTTCTACTTCAACACATATTTGCCAAAACCATATTCACAAATCACGCAGAAAAATATTTTCTCAAAATCGCGCATAAAATATTTTAGCAAAACTACCTGGTTAGAAATCCATCACACTAATCTTGAGAAAAATAGTCTTTCGATATTTTTGAAAATGTCCCACAGAAATCCTTTTAGTTAAGGAAAAAATTATCTTCAGTGTTCCCTCAGTAAGAAATGGATTTCAGAATATTTATAATAAAAGTGGAAAAAATGACATTTCATTTTCTGAGTTGGGAAGGTTGGGTCATGAGTGCGATAGGCCGAATTAAGTAATCTTTTTTCTTCTTCTTCTTCTACTTTTCCATTGTGCCTTTCAGAGTCAGGAATTGCGTAGTCCTAAAGTAAAAATTATCACGTGTGCCATACTATCTTTTATACCAACTATCCTTTTATTTTAATTTAAAAATACAAATCACTTAATTGTCGATTTGTGATAAGTAATCACAAATCACTAAATATACAAATCACATTAAGGTCAGTTGTAGCTAATGCGATCAGACGAATTCGTTTCGATTTCTTTGCTGCATTCACAGTTTTATCTGCACATTTGAGCATCGTCTCATTTTCGGCACTTGCGCAAATGATTGAACTTTTAGAGTATTTTGCACTTCCTAAAAATAACCGCATTTACTAGCGGCTGTCTAAATAGAGTTTGATAACTCCGAGAACCAAGTCCATTGTAATGCAATGAACTTGCAATACACTGTACTGCAAACGTTCTACAGATAAGACTTACAAGGAAACACGCGTTAGACGGGAAGGACTAAATCCATCGTCAGCATTTCAAACTAATTTATTACGTAAAAATAAAAATCGATTTTTTTTTTTGCCGATTTCCTTCTCACATCTCGTTAAGCGGCTCGCCCTCGGCGAAAGTAACGCAACGGCGCTGCTGACAGCCGACATAGCTCGAATTCAACCGCAGTCTGGAGGAGAATTCTAGCGGCCGGCTGCACGGATCGGTAGTTTTCTGCGGTTTCTCCGATCAACACCAGGCGAATGCCGGAGCATAAGGGGTCGTCTATAAATTACGTGAGGCGATTTTGGCGACTTTTCGACGCCCCGTACCCCGCTGGTGAGATGTCGCGAGATTTGGCTCGACCTTCTCTCTCCCCTTCTAATCTCACGTGAGATTTTTCAAAATGCGTATTTTAATGTAATTATGTTAATTTGTGATTCATTGCATTGAGATTTATTTTTTTTAAAATTGCTTAGTTATTTTTATTTGAGACTAGATATAAATAGTATTTGGAAAATAGAGTGAATTACAATGAATATTATTGCATTTTTGAAAACGTTCGATAATATTTCTTTAAAATTTCTGTAATTTTGGTTAGATTCTTTTTCTCACAATACTATGATACTTATTGTAGCATTGACATAATCGCGATAAAAATTATTGTGCAAGATTTGGCCGTATTTTAGTATAGAAACGTGTTTTACTTAAATTGTCTCAGTTTTCTGGTAATTTTGCACTGTTTTAGCGAAAAAAGTATGTAATATTTGCCGCGACCCCCTCCCCCACGTAAGATTAGGTGAGAATCCCTTGACCCTCTTCCCCACCACCTAAAGACCTCACGTAATTTGTGGATGGCCCCTCACCCTACCAAACCGGCCACGCACCACGCGCGATCTTTCCTTCCTCTTCCTTGTTCTATCTTCAGCCCTTACACACACTTACACTTACATGTCCCTAACACATATGCCGGGAAACAAGTCTGGAATTTCGAGTTTCTCGCGCCTGGTCAAGTTACACGGGAGAACGTATAGGCCGGCGCCACATCTCACTTCTAACAAGCCGACACAGCGACCTTACATTGATTGATCGATTAATGATTCCGGGCGCGTCAATTAATATGGTCATTAGTTCCGTAAGTTTAGTGCATGTTTTCATCGGGAGGTGGCAGTTATCTTCTCCCACTGGATGGCGAGATCCGGCGCCGACCTACTGTAGACTAGCGGGGTTTTCCCTAATCAGTATCTCCCACCAGCGGGGCACCACACTACCCGGGACAAGTTCTAAGTCCCCGACTGGTCTCCTGGCATGTGTGGTAGTGTAGTGCACGTTAGTGTAAGTGTGTGTGTGTGTAAGGGGAGAGGATAGGACAAGGAAGAGGAAAGAAAGATTGCGCGCGGTCCGTGGCCCGTTTGTTAGGGTACTGCTACGGCATTCGTCTGGTGTTGATCGGAGAAATCACGGAAAACTACCGTCCACCTTACGTGTTATAACATCTTGCACTACAGTTACGGGAGTAATGGGCAAAGTAGTTGTCGTGGCCGGAATGACCATAGCCTACCCGACAGCCAGTAGCGGCAGCGCCATCGCCAAGAAGTGCAGAGAGAGAGAGAGAGAGAGTGGAGTTCGCCAGACATTTTCTGTCTCTGTCTCTCTCTGGCGCAGGCTAACGAGGCCCCGGGGACCCACGACCCTGCGGCTAGGGACTGCCCGAGTCTCGGTCGCCGCGCCCTCCCCCCATCCCCACCCCCAACGCCTTAAGTCACCCTGCCATCCCGCACCGCCACCGCTCTGCCCGCCCCGCCTTCGTCCGTTCCACCGCACCGCCTCCGTCGCGTAGTGTCCCTTACCGTCCCTTCCATCCCGCCGTCCCCTGTCCTGTCGTCCCCTCTGACCCGCAGTCCGCTCCATCCCGCCGTCCCCTCTGTTCCGCAGCCTCCTATGTCCCGCAGTCTCTGTCCCGCCGTCCCCTTTGTTTCGCAGTCCCCTGTCCCGCTGTTCCGCAGTACGCTCCCTCCCGACGTCCCATCTGTTCCGCTTGCCTCCTCTGTTCCGCAGTCCCATCTGCCCCGCAGTCCCCTGTCCCGCAGTTCGCTCCCTCCTGCCGTCCCCTCTGTTCCGCAGTCCCCTCTGTTCCGCAGTCCCCTCTGTTCCGCAGTCCCCTCTGTTCCGCAGTCCCCTCTGTTCCGCAGTCCCCTCTGTTCCGCAGTCCCTCCGTCCCGCAGTCCCCTGTCCCGCAATCCCCTGACTCGGAGTCCCCTGTCCCGAAGTCCCCTGTTCCGCAGTCCCCTATCCCGCAGTCCCCTGTCCCGCAGTCCCCTGTCCCGCAGTCCTCTCTGTCCCACAGTCCCCTGTCCCGCCGTCCCCTCTGTTCCGCAGTCGCATCCGTCCTGCAGCCTTCTCCGTCTCGCAGTCCCTGCCGTCCCATCTGTCCCCTCTGACGCGCCATCCACGGCGTCCCGCCGACCTCACTACCCGCCTCCTGCCATCCCATTCCCTGCCGTCCAAACGCCTTCCGTCCGCCCGTCTCCTCTCGTCACTACCACTCCCTGCTCCACTGCATTCTTCCCACACTGCCCCGTCCAGTTTCCCCTACAACTACGTCTTTGCCATCGTGCTATTGGGTCTGCCGAATAGCAATAAGTTGCACTCTGATTTGTACAAAAAGTGAAGCATTTTTTACTCCGAAATCATGAGCACACATGCGAAAAACGTTTTTGGTCCTGAAACATATAATGACGTACGCAAACACCTGCGTAACTAAAGCAAAAGTAAACACACAGTTTCATGGTATCATTTCCAAGTGCTCCCAGTGCATCCATATAAATTGTTTGTTTATTTTAATTTATGCTAAACACGCGACAAATATTCAAAAAGCTATTTGATAAATATCCTTGTTATTCTTGTCGCTGTAAACACAGGCTTGGGGCTACACAGCACATGGGAAAATATTGAATGATAACTGCAACACTCTATTTCAAATTAATGTGCATTGATGAATATTGAACGTGATCGTCAGTATTTAAAAGCTATTAAATGTTAATTGGGCTGAAAAATGCACCGTTTCCTCTGGCATTCAATACACATCGGAAAAATGTTTTAAAAGGTCATAAAACCGCGCTAACACACTGGTTAAATATACACACTTCAACAATGTGTGAAAACGCGTTAAAAATCAGTAATGAAAGGTAATAGAGAGTGATTACGTTTTGTCGAGTGCCAGTATATCGTGTAAATGTACCTTTCTCATTTATATTCACACATGTGATTAGGGGTTAACATATTCAGTTCGTATTCAGTGAGAAGATGGGTATAAAACACATCAAGATTGTTGGACAGATAGGGAGATGTTTCTTTCCATATGATCCAATGGAAGAATTGATACGATTATAGGGAGTTGTGCACGACGAAGCGTTAACGTAATCAACAGCAATGTCGATCTGCGCATCCGCTGTTCGGGTTACGCATCACCTTTGCTCATCAGAAGATCGACATTGCTGAGGATTGTTGGACGGTATGCACTGCAAAAACTCCCTATTATCGAGTCTGGACCGGGAGCGGTAGCTCAGTGCATCAACTGATGTCACTGGCGCGCCTGTGACCGGCAGGTCCTAGGTTCGAGTCCTGACGGCGGCAGGATTTTCGACACTGGCTTTTCAGCTAGGGCGAATTCAGTCGCTGTCTGGAGAAGAATTCTAGCGGCCGGCTGCTCGGTAGTTTTCCGTGGTTTCTCCGATCAACACCAGGCGAATGCCGGAGCAGTACCTTAATAAACGGGCCACGGACCGCGCGCGATCTGTCCTTCCTCTTCCTTGTCATATCCTCTCCCCTTACACACACACACACGCACACTAACATGCACTACACTATCACATATTCCGGGAGACCGATCGAGAACTTAGAGCTTGTCCCGGTTGGGGCGGTGCCCCGCTGGTGGGAGAGTCCTGGTTAGGGGGAAACCCCACTAGCCGACGGTGGGTCGACGCCAGATCTCGCAATCCAGCGGGGGAAGATCACCGCCATCTCCCAAGAAAAAACATGCACTACACTAACGGGAATAATGACCAAAGCCGTTGACGCGCCCGGAAACACGAAAAAACCAATCAATTCAAAAGGTTCAGGATTTCAATTTCTGCTTGACCGGTCTTATTTTCATTTCTCCACGTGGTATTTTTTGTAAATATTTTTTCATTTTTTGTTCCTTTTTCTCGTCCAGCTGGTTTTTTGTGGCGTCGCGTTGCGTCGTGTCGTTGAGAGCGTTACTCTGGAAGCAGGAAGAAGTGCTGGTTCCGGTCCGCCGCCCAAATTTCGGTCGTTTGTTTTCGTTTCGCCGGCCATCAGGGGGCCGTGGGCTCCCTAGGGGGCCGTGGAAAGGGGGGAAGGAGTTGGAGGACGGAATGGTTCAGGTCAGGAGCGTTGGAAAAGGTCAGGTGGCCGAGATGAGATTAACGCCACGATGCCTGGAGGAAGGTGTAACATAGCGCATCTTCTAGAGAAGAATTTTCTTAAGGGTGAGCCTAAGTGACAGTTCGGGTAACAAGTGAACATCACTTGTGTGGTAATGTTATTAAGAGAAGTATACATAAGAAGTACATATAAAATCCTGTCATTCGTTCTTCAAACACCTATTATCTACAGTTGAATTATTTTTGTTTTATTTATTTTGTCATCTCACATTTGGCCTTTTCAGATAAACATTATTTCTATTTACTATAAGCTACAGTGTATTAGTTAACATTTGTGGGTTAGATATTGAAGGATCGAATAAAAATTTTCGAGCCAGCTATTCACAGATGCGAGAGATGTTCTTCCTGATTCAAGAGGAACGTACTCAATGACACAACGCGAGAGCAACTGGACGACGCTACGAGGGAAAAGTAGAAAAAATGAAAAGATATTAACAAAAAATACCACGTTTTTTGTTTTTTTATTTTTCTGGTGCAGTGGATTAACCACTTTACCGAACAGTTACATAAAAGTATTACACATAGTACATAAACTATGATTAACTTTTTACAAATAAGGAGGGTGTCCCCTCTGGGATCCTCTTCAACTATCTAGCAGTGCAGGATTGGAATTTTTTTTAAAATTTTATTTGTTTAGACACTTTATTACATGTCGATTGTAGGGAATTTAGGGAGTAATGGTATTGATTTAAGGTGGGCGGAATTTGTCCTTGGGAAGTCTGGAGCGGATTCTTGTTTGTAGGGGGTCAGAAGTTTTCCCTAGATGAAAAATGTTCTGGGCTGGAAAATTACATAGCTTTGAGTAAACCCTATCTGAGATTCTGGAAATATGTTGGGAGATTGTTGGGAAATTGAGGTCTTTATGGAGTTGGTTATTTGAAATATATCACGGCGCATTTACAGCTATTCTCAAGACAAAAAAAAAAAAATCACGTGGAGAGATAAATAACGGTCAAACGGAAATAGAAGTCCTAAACTTTTCCGAAATGTCTCGTATTTTCTAATATTCCAAAGTAATAATTTTTTTTAACATAAACTCCCTTTCTAAAATTCTATCTTTCGTTCTTCTCGTCTACGTTTAGTTATATTTTTTAAATATAGGTGCCACCTCAGACTTGGCCGACATCAGATAAATAATATTTTATTTTATTAAAGTATTAGTTATTAGTAATTTTAGGTTAGAGATTGAAGAATCGAATAAAAAATTACGAGCTAGTTATTCACAGAAGTGAGATATGATCTTCCTGCTTCAAGATCAACGCACTCCATGACAACGCGAGATCAACTGGACGAGACAAAAGGGCAAAAAATGAGAAGATATTAACAAAACGTTCGAGAGATGAAAATAGAATTAGAAATGGAACAAATGGAATTAGAAATCCTGCAGATGAATTTAAAAATATCCCCGAAACAGTCCGCAATTACCAATATCCTAAAGAAAGATTTAATTTTTGTTTATGGCTGTCGCCTTGCTGTTAGTCGACAACTCAAATATTATTTAAGCATTTTTTTCAATTTAATTACCTGCAAATTGGAAACAGATTATCAGGATGTCCCTTACTTATAATGACAAAAAATGATAAGTTCCTCAATTCAACCGACAAAATATCACGTAGATTCTTATCCTTATTTAACAAAGTTTGGTACAAACGTCTTTCGCCTTCCAAATATTTTATTTTCCAGAAACTGGGCATATTAATTTGGAGTTCGGTTGTTAAATTGTTGAAGAATTCCTGGTAAGATGATGAAGATAAGAAAGACAAGACAGGTTTATGAAATTTTCAGAGAACTATTCATTTAATCTTGGTGACACGGTAGGTTTTTTCAATCTTGAATCGTCGAAAGAAACAACCCAAAATCTTATGGAGGTGGGTCTATAAAAAATATTTACCGTCAACCAGAGAATAACCAACTTCGGCCTCTAATTCTATTTTTTTTCTAATTCCCAATTCACTTCTCTCTAATCACACATTTATTCACATCCGCATCTCTGGCGGCATTGCCGCATTTAATGCATTTGCGACGTCTGCAATTACTAGCTTTAGTACCCGTAAGGCAAATGGCCTCTTATAATTAATATGCTCACATTTACTTCCCCATTATACTCTACGATACTACTAGGATTTTCAAAAAAATATTCAGAGAATGAAAAAAAACGAATAGAACTTACAGAAAAAAGTCGGATGATTCTTAACAAACAATAAAAATGAAATTAATTTACAATAACAACATGAACGAATGATTTTGTATTGTTTCTTCTAAGCGTGCATGCGATCTTTATAAATAAGTTACGATTTTAGAAAAATAATTCATCTCAATGTACACTTTAAAAAACATTATTTTATTGAAACCTCTTTTTACACAACTCAACGTTTTTTTACATTTAATGCATTCATATCTAAACATCTATTTTCAAATTGAAGGAATATTCAATATTAATTGTGTTGTCTTCCGCGTACATCCATGGCTACAAGTATGATATAATTTTTATTGTATTTGTTACAAGGGGAAAGTTATTTCCAAAACAATAAAAGTCAGGATAATGACAAAATGAGTCCGAGGTACGGGTTAGTTAGACCAATTTAAATACCGAGGAAATAGACATGGCAGCGAACATTAGTTACACATCTCTTAATTTCCACAATATTCATGCATACTCCCTCGTATTTGTTGAGTATCTCCTTCCCTCTCCTTTACTCTTTCCCCTCCTCTCTCTACACCCCGTCTCTTTGCTAGTTCTTAAGCCCCTTATGATTGGATATCAATATTTTTATCATCATTCGTCACGGACGGTTTGACTCCTGTTCCAATTCAGTACATATCTCTTGTGTTCCTTGGAACACTTTTCAAGCACAAGCCTGGTAATATAAATTTCTTTCATGCCTTGCTGTCATTCTTTCTACTTTTCAACCTAACTTCCATGCTGAATATCTTGCGTCTCATTTAAGAGAGTTTCCAGAAAATGAATTCGCTCTTTTACCCTTTCTCCCGCGTCTATTAGCGGCTTCGCACGTCCATTACTTCGATTTTCGCAATACAGCAATAAAGCAATTACAGTACCTCGTGCTCTAATGAATGTAATTATATGCCCCGGGAAAATGCACTTCATTCGAAAGAGGCGACGTTATGAGATTAGTCGCCTCAATAAAAGAAAAGCAATTACGGCGAATGGCGAGGCCATTAGAAATAAGGAGTTTTCCAAGAAAACACTCGGAGGAGTAGACGGTTAAGTGACGTGCCATTTCAGCACCCTCGATTCCCACTCTCACGCTCAAACTAATTAATTGACAAGAGTTATTTGTATCTTGTATGCATGCACATCGCCAATGAGTAAATTGCTACACTAAGTTTGGGCAGAAGAATATCATTAATTCTCACCGTATCAATATTTCTCTATAAGCTCTGTCAGCTGCAGTTAAGTTTCTTTCACTTGTTGCAGTTGCAGCAGGAATTTAAAAAAATATTCACGGTATTGCCGCCAGTCTCAGAGTAAACTGCACTTTTCATTGCCACTTTTTCACAAAATTTGCACTCCTTATTTATTATTTACAACTTCGCGGTGTCTTTAACGCTGTGTTTTGTACTTAAAATCTCGACTCAAATGGAGGTCACAAGCAATGAGCGTCAGATTCTAGCTTTTTTTGCTCGGGATGCTTTCGCAAAAGTAAACCTGTCCTACTAGACCACCATCTAGCGGTTTTTAGTTTAACTGCAGTGCCGTCCAAGCTAAATGTCACAGCCAGGATTGGGACGTACCTCTCTAAAATCTATAGATTGTTTTTCGATTAATTTAGAAAGATACTGATCTGCTGTTACGGTACCATCCAATCGGGAGATTTTACATAATTATAGTGACGTCACTGTAGTGATAGTCAAGCTCCCCGTAACAGCTGACTAACGTCAAGAGCCAAGACAAATAAATCGAAGTATAAATCTTCTAAATTAGTGTAAAGGACTGTTAGACACACTTTTTGAGTAAAATATCCAATACTGATTTCTTCACAGAATTCGAGTTTAACATGTCACTATCTGAACGTAGATGTACCAGCTAGTAGATGTAGATGTACCAGCTAGTGGATGTAGATGTACCAGGTAGTGGATGTAGATGTACCAGGTAGTGGATGTAGATGTACCAGGTAGTGGATGTAGATGTACCAGGTAGTGGATGTAGATGTACCAGGTAGTGGATGTAGATGTACCAGGTAGTGGATGTAGATGTACCAGCTAGTGGATGTAGATGTACCAGCTAGTGGATGTAGATGTACCAGCTAGTGGATGTAGATGTACCAGCTAGTGGATGTAGATGTACCAGGACGTAAATGGACAGTATCCATGAGTGTAAAAAAATAAGAATTGAAACGGATTTATGATGTAACCACTCACCAAATACCATACATGGGGCTTACCTGCAACAAGGGAAAAATAAGTAAAATTAGTACCTAAAATCAAATCTTACGTCCAACTCAACATTTTCCGGACAATAACTATCACCAAAATCTGAAAATACTGTGTCTCTGTAAACGCTGCAAGATAGCTTCAATAGAAATATTTGAGAGAGCAATAGAATGATGGATGGGTTGCTCGCAAAGCGTGGCTACTCACTTCCTAGCTTGCCACTAGGGAAAATGCTGAAAAACAATTATTCGAGAACTATTAGTTTATCTCAGCGTAATAAATTTTAATGATGGAAGGAACTTGTCAATTTTGCCTTGCCAATATTTCCTTAGACAAACGGAAGATTGTTTTCTATAATAATTCATGCTACATACCATTTCAGCTTGATATTACCACTTACGCGCACTAGACACCCACTGCTACCACTAGTCAAAAATAATTTCTTCCATGCCACCCAGATGTGAATTACCACGCCTTTTTACTACTGACGAGGCGATCTTTCGTGTGTACGCACGGCTGCAAGATTCTTCAACAATACCCCCAACAATACTATCATAAAGTTGTTTTTTTTTTTGTTTTGTTTTATAATATTTATTGATCCTTGTTCGATAAAAATTTGTCTTTCAAGGGTATGAAAAATTACATGAACATCATACAGAATACGAGGAGAAACTAAATAGCAACCTCTAAACAAATTACTGATATGTAGACTTTTTTTTAATTTTTGAGAGTCATAATGATCTTAAAAAGAAACTATGTTTATAAATAATACATTATTCATAAAAACATTTACAATAAATGATAGAAACTGTGAGAAGAGACATCTAAGGAGGATGTAAAAGATCTTTAGAATAATGTGATTTAATTCGCGGGAATGGATTTACAGTTTCTCCTAATTGAAAAGATGTATAAGCAGGAGAAGAAGAAAGTGAAGCATAAAATTTATCTGAGAGACGAAGGATCCAGGATTTTAGAGGAAGAATACCGAGTTCACGTAATATTTGATCGTTTCTTATGAACCAGGGTGCTTTCAATGCTTTCCTTAAAAAATTATTTTGTATAATATCTCACGTTTTAATATGAGTTTTTGCTGCACCACCCTAATGGGACATACATAAGTTAACGAAGGGCGAATTATGTATTTAAATATAGTTAACGCAGAATCTACAGAGAGGTGAGAATTTTTATTCAGAAATTGATATAATTTTAAAAGCTTGAGATTAGTTTTATTTATTATAGATAAAATATGTGTTTTCCATGTTAATTTAGTATCTAGTTGTAATCCGAGATATGTAATTGAAATATTAGAAGGAATCCAAGGAATTGCTTTATAATTAATAATAAGAGGATAAGTAGGAGAGATTCGTTTTAAAGAAAATATTTTTGCTTGTGACTTTCTTGTGTATTTCTTCGAAATCTCGACAATGAGAATGCTTTTGCGCGCTAAAACGTCTCAGCTGAGGTCGTAATACCAACCATACATAATTAAATTAATAGTCGGTAGCATACATACGTGCATCTTTATTTATTTAGTCAAACACAGTAAAAAAATTGTATGTGACGTATGGGAGAAAAAATCATATGCGCACGCTTTCTTGGTTTCTTTCTTTTCTTTCTTTCTTTCTTTCTTTCTTTGCTTTCTTCGCTTAAAACGATGTTTTACTTGCGCGAGGCGAGTAACCGCGAAACTGTCTTCGGCCACTACCCTTTTAAATAACGCTATTCCATAGCGCTTATAGTTTCCATAGCTTTAAGTATGAAATGTTGATACTTCACAGGGTCTCCGGTACCTGGCGATGCCTACAGGGCTATTGCGAAAACAGTTCAACTCTTCAACTGTTTTTGTTCTTCCAATGAGTTTCCCACGAAAGATGTTTTCGTCTTTCCCGCTGGAAGAAAGCGTGCCTTTTTTGGGGGAAAAAATATTAGAAGTCCGACGCGGGACGTTTAAAAATGCATGCTCTTAGATGTTTTTGATTGATTGATTTTTCCGTGTTTCCGGGCGCGTCAACTGCTTTGATCATTAGTCCCGTTAGTGTAGTGCATGTTTTCTTCTCGGGAGATGGCGGTAATCTTCCCCCGCTGAATGGCGAGATCCGGCACCGACCTACCGTCGGCTAGTGGGGTTTCCCCTAACCAGGACTCTCCCACCAGCGGGGCACCGCCCCAGCCGGGACAGGCTCTAAGCTCCCAACCGGTCTCCCGGAATATGTGGTAGTGTAGTGCATGTTAGTGTAAGTGTGTGTGTAAGGGGAGAAGATAGGACAAGGATGAGGAAGAACAGATCGCGCGCGGTCCGTGGCCCGTTTGGTAGGGTACTGCTCCGACATTCGCCTGGTGTTGATCGGAGAAACCACGGAAAACTACCGATCACAGCAGCCGGCCGCTAGAATTCTCCTCCAGACAGCGACTGAATTCAACCTAGATGAAAAGGTAGTGCCGAAAATCTTGCCGCCGTCAGGACTCGAACCTAGGACCTCCCGGTCAGAGGCGCTGCAGTGACATCAATTGATGCACTGAGCTACCGCTCCCAGTCACTTCCTTGTTGCTAACAGAAGAAAAATAGAAGAAAGAAGAATGTAAAGAAGACAATTCTTCCGTAAAATCAGAAGAGATGGATAATGGCATAAGTAACTGAAAGTATCGAAAAAGAATTGAGTCATTTTCTGAAAGTATCCATCGTTATCGATACCACCCGGGTATCGAGGGTATCGAGGTATCGAAAGTATCGAGGTATCGAAAGTATCGAGGACCCATTCCTAGTTCAGAGGCTTCTTTCAGGCTTGAGTGTATTAGATCAAATCAACATGGGACAGCAGGCTTTACTTCCCCTCCGAAGAAAGTCGTTCGAAGGATTTTTTCGCCCTTAAAAACACACGTCCAGCGGATTTGAACCTTCGAACTTGGCTAAATCAATCTGATCCTCTAACCTTTACAACACTGAAGCCGCTGAGTTGCTTCCAGAAACCAACGTCAAAAAACAGAAAAAAAAAATTAAAAAGTAGACCTACTACTTTTGTTTCGTTTCCAGTCGTAAAAAATATCATCGCAGTCGTGATCCGCAGTGCCCGGCAGTTTCCCCCTTCATAATAGATGGCGTTGCTCTTTAATTATGGCACCGCACTGCCCATGATTCTTTAATCGAGTTGGAACCGACCTGGAAAAGTTTGGCGCCAAATAAAAAGCTACCAAAAAAGTGAACTGCAGAAAAAGGTTCTAAGTCACGTTGCGTCTGAGCGGATGCCTGGCTGCGTAACTCTACAGACGCAATGCGTAAAATTTGATAGGGAACGTTGATGAAAGTAAATTCATTATTCACCAGCAATACTGCAAAAATAGCTCGTCTGTATTACGTAGGATTGAATCTATATATGTAAGTAGTTTGTATGGAATCAAAGCGGTATAACATCATATATTTGCTTCTTACTAAAAAAAAAGAAAATGTATTTCTTCAATTGTTTTGAGATCCATAAGAACGTTTGTTAATTACCCACATTCCTTTTACATTTAATTTTCAAATCCTGTTTTCAGTTTTTTTTTTCTTTTTTATCGGCGAATATGAAAACATAAAAGTAGTGAGGTTTCCTCCATGAAGCTACTAACGAGTACGGAAGTAAATGTTCCAATCAAACAACACCTCACATCAAACAGCGTCGTTTACTATTTACCACGCAGATTTTTTATTTATATTAACAACATTTCAACATCGCCATTAAAATAAATTTAATTTCCTCGCAGCTAATATTGTTTTACTACTAATACAATTGGCGCATATCGAAATACAAAAATTGTGTTAGTGTGTTCATCTTCTTGAGTAGAATTACTCAACACAATAAAAGCAACGTTTCTTTTAATTAATGACGTAAAATATTCCAAATTTTCGCTTTGATATTCTTAGGTAAAAGTCAATTGATGAACAAGTTAAGACACGACACTACTTAGTAAATAAATTTTATTTATTTGCGAATTTTAGCAACAAAACCCAACTTCTATATTTTTTTCATTTACGCATAAAATCTTTTGAGATACCTTCCTAATTATTTTTATCACGGAATTCGTTTTTATCGAATTCGCATTGCAACAATTTACATAATTGTGAAATCTAAACCGTACTCAAAACAATGGAGAATGAGAAGCCTTTCCCCTATCCTCCCATAGGAAATAGCAAGCTGGAAAATGACCCTCCATGCCTCCCGTACGGTTTGCTTACGGCCAGAATGAATATAGAGTTGGAATCCGGGCTAGTGATGAAAAACAACAACAACAACAACAACAACGATGCTTTTAAAGCATCCATATTTTCGAACAGAAACATCGATATATTAACATCGATGTTTTGTGTTCGATATACTAACATCGATTTTTTCCAAAAAGCATAGATGTTTTCAAAAACAAATTTCTCATGATATAAATAAAATTTCAAGAAACTATTTTTTTGTGAATTGCTGAAAATCAACAGCCCCTGACATTATGTTGTCGACGCCCAGACGAACAGATTTCTTTATGGTTTCTTTTGGATTTCTTTATGCTGATTTCTTATTGAGAAATACATTATATTCTTTTTGAGATTTCTTTATGGTTTATTTTTTCTTTCAAGATGTATCACTTTTTGAAAAATATGTATTATCTCTCATGAACAGATATTAAAAATTCTTCTCTACATCGGATAAATATTATTTTAACAGCTTATTTATACGTGGTCAGACAACAAAATATAACTCATTTAAGTACAATAATTAAAATGGAAATAGGATGAGAAAATTCCACCTGTTTTATATTTAAAACATTGATGATTTTAAGTTCTATGTTTTTGTCGATGTTTTCATCGACATCGAAAACCTTTTGGTGACTTATCGAAATATCAATGCGTCGATGTGTGGCTAAAATTTGTCATCACTAAACATCTAATGTTTAGGGAAATGCCTATTTTATTCTAGCGTACTTATTTAAAAGCTGATAATATATGTGCACGAATCGAGACAAAGTATGACATATGACGAAGTTTTATAATGCTTATTTTTGTTGGGTTTTTTTTAGAATAAATGCCTTTTTTTGCATAAATACCTTTTTTATGACTTTTTTGCCTTTTATGTATTATTTTTATATACAGTGCTAAGATATCGGAAAATCGGCCGTGGTCCAACTTGCCCATTCATTACGAAATCTTCATTTCACCCCTTGGTAATATAAAATACGAGAGAATTCCTAAAATTATATCAACTGATTTCCCTCCATTTCCCTGTTTCATAAATACTAGCCATATTCTTAGAACATGGTCGATTGACAATATTGACCGAGGGCTCCGAAATTTTAAATGAAAATAAATGTAAATTCCCAGATGGTTTCAGTGTTGATAGGGTTGGACTTCTAAAATATATACCCGTCACGTCATCAGATGTTGAGAGATCCTTCTCCACATTCAAACTGATTTTGTCTCCCAATTGTCGCAAATTTGAAATCGTGATCCTTGAAAAGTTACTTGTAATATGCAAATATTACTGATTAAAGTAGACTCTTAAGAATACACTGTAGAAAAGCTGTAAATACATAAATTTTGTTTTAAATTAAAATGTACGAACTTGTTTTGCACAATGTAAGTTTACTTAATAATATAGATAAAAATTACAAAGAATTTTTCATTTTAGTGTGTATGTAACTTTTGACAGTGCCTTTTTTCTTCCTATTCTGGACATTTTCAGTGCCTTTTTAGGCGCAGAAAAGACTATTTTTTAGTGCCTAAACATCCGATGTCTAGTCATCACTAATATGGGCAACTGCAAATACAACTCCACTCTGAAACCAACCTTCAAGTGAACGGCTGGCCGAGCACGCGATCTGTCGGCTCAGGGATACTTATCTGTTATCACCTGTTTTTATCTGGCGACCTCAATCCACAATCGAGTACGGAGGTTTCTTCGAATCCAGCTTGGAATTATTCAAATCCAGCACCACATTACTAGCTCCTTCCTCCCTTAAGTGTCGAGTGCGACAGCAAGTATTGCTTCCCGACGCGTCGACTATCAAGATGGCTATTCCCCGATGTTTAGTGATTCTTATATTGATTGATTGATTTTTTCGTGTTTCCGGGCGCGTCAACTGATTCGGTCATTAGTCCCGTTAGTGTAGTGCATGTTCTTTTCTCGGGACATGGCGGTGATCTTCGCTCGTTGGATGGCAAGATCCGGCACCGACCTACCGTCGGCTAGTGGGGGTTTCTCTCTAACCAGGACTCTCCCACCAGCGGGGCACCGCCCCAGTCGGGACAAGCTCTACGTTCCCGACCGGTCTCCCAGAATGTGATAGTGTAGTGCATGTTAGTGTAAGTGTGTGTGTAAGGAGAGAGGATAGGACAAGGAAGAGGAAGGACAGATCGCGCGCGGTCCGTGGCCCGTTTGATAGGGTACTGCTCCGGCATTCGCCTGGTGTTGATCGGAGAAACCACGGAAAACTACCGATCAGAGCAGCCGGCCGCTAGAATTCTCCTCCAGATAGTGACTGAATTCGACCTAGCTGGAAAGCTAGTGTCGAAAATCCTGCCGCCGTCAGGACTGGAACCTAGGACCTCCCGGTCAGAGGCGCTGCAGTGACATCAGTTGATGCACTGAGCTAGCGCTCCCGGTCCCTTCGAGAACATTCGCTCTAACGAAATTTCACTTTTCTCCAGACATATAGTTTCGGATAAAGTAACTGAGACCGACATATGGCGAAGAATGTGAGAGTCACATCCCAGGCGTATCAGGGGACCGCCCACGAGGCGCGCCTGTCCGATAAGGTCCCCAGACCCGTGCCGGAGGTAGGCTTCTAGAGAAGCCTGGGTCAAAAACTCAGGGAAGGCAACGGGAAACCGCCCTCAGTATTTCCTTCCACGAAAACATCACGGGTCACCTAACTTCCATTTATGGAAGGTAGGACCAAAGAAGAGAAACTATACCTGCAGGTATCGGTGTTCCTCTCCCGTTGGAATATGATGGTTGGTTGGTTGTCACTGATTCCGGGCGCGTCATCTCCCGAGGTCATTTGTTTCGTAAGTATAGTACATGTTTTTCCTCAGAAGGGGGCGGAGATCTTCCCCCGCTGCATGGTGAGATCCAGCGCCAATCTACCGTCGGCTAGCGGGGTTTTCCCTCCACCATGTATCTCTCACCAGCGGGACGCCGCCCCTGCCGGGACAATCTCTATACTTGGGTTTATGTAACCTGGCTGATGGCAACTGATCAGTTGTTACGGGTTCGTCCAGTCCAGTCCAGCTAAATATCACAACAGTGACGTCGCCGTGATGACGTTTTAGCTCTCGATTGGATGGTACCGTAACAGCTGAAGAATTGTCATCGGCCAACTTAGAAAAACCCAAGTATAAGCTCCCGACCGGTCTCCCAGCATGTGTGGTAGTGCAGTGCATGTTAGTCTAAGTGGTGAGGATAGGACAAGGAAGAGGAAGGAATGATCGCGCGTGGTCCTTGACCCGTTTGTTAGGGTACTGCTCCGGCATTCGCCTGGTGTTGATCGGCGAAACCGCGGAAAACTACCGATCAGAACAGCCGGCCTTAAAGAATTCTCCTCCAGAGAGCGACTGAATTCGACCTAGCTGACAAGCTAGTGTCAAAAATCTTGCCACTGTCGGGAGTCTAACCCTAGAACCTCCCGGTCAGAGGCGCTGCAGTGACATCAGTTGATGCACTAAGCCACCTCTCCGAGTCTGGATTGTGAGATCCCGTGCCTACCTTCGCGTCGGCGTGCACGTGTTCGTGTCACACTAAAACCGAGTAAGGCATGCTCTAAGCAACCCGGCAGGTTTCCCGAAATGGGAGCAATTCCACGCCAAATCACACACACACACGCAAAGACCAAAACTTGACCTTCTTATTTTAATTATTTTCTATTTTATATTTATTATGTGGATCAAATAAGTTAACTCGTGCATTTTTATTTTATTCTAACTTTATTCTCTTCGGAAATATTGCATAATGAAATTTGCTAAAAATTAAATACAAAATATATTTAAAATACCATTTCAAATATATTTTGCATTTTAAATACGTTTTATAAATACAAGTATTTAAACTAGGTATTTCAAACATAAGCATTTAAACTAGGCATTTCAAATACACGTATTTAAAGTAGGTATTTTCAAATACAAGTATTTAAAGTAGGTATTTTCAAATACAAGTATTTAAAGTAGGTATTTTCAAATACAAGTATTTAAAGTAGGTATTTTCAAATACAAGTATTTAAAGTAGGTATTTTCAAATACAAGTATTTAAAGTAGGTATTTCATATACAAAATATATATAAAATACGTATTTCAAATACAAGTATTTAAATATTAACCAACCCTGATGATTTGTTTTCAGGTAGGGTCGGTCAGTTCTCCGCATCTGACAGCTTTGGCACCTCGACACCGTCTGACGAAATGCGATATCTCTGGAGAGGCTTTATCTCGGTCAGGGACAATCCTCTTTAGCGACTCAACGTGTCGGCTTTACCCGGCTCAGAAAACATCATATCAATCAACACTGAAAACCCTTCGTACTTATGGGTAAAGGTCAGTGTGTGTGTGTGTGTGTGTGTGTGTGTGTGTGTGTGTGTGTGTGTGTGTGTGTGTGTGTGTGTGTGTGTGTGTGTGTCCAATGGACGGCTTTGGATGGGGTGATGCTGTCTGCCACATGGGCAGGACGAGATGCATGTTTGTTTCCCAAACGTAGAAATCACTAGTTCAGTTGTATCATCCTCTTAATTATCTGTTAAAACTATAACTTAATTGGAAAAGTTTGTGTTGTGAGAATACTCATTCCAGATTTTCAGTTCAATTCACTTAATTTCTGCCTCTTCACTGCCATGAGATCTTGAGATGGAGGCATGTAACAAGACAATGTGCAGTGCGTCAAGTTATCACATCATTCCAAGAACGGTTGCACTCCAACTTCATCGCCAAATTCAAACTATATCCGACTTTCACACAAATAAAGATTAGAAAAAGCTTTTTTAAAAAAAACAAAAAAATGATACATTATAGCTTGTCATTGCCTTCCATGCGGAGGTCGAAGTACACTGGGTAACTTACCTGGATCGAGGGGATCCAGGTAAATATTACGAGGGAAATATGAAAACGGTTGAATGATGTTACATGTTCCCTTAAGGAGGAATTTTTTTTTTCTAGGGCTTTTATCCAGCCGACAGCCAGTTACCCTTTACGCCCCGATGGGACGTATATTCGACCATACACTAGACACCAACACACTTGCGGGCTCCTCTGATCTGGGGTCAGCAGAACGCGAGGCCCTCCGCGACAACACATACATACAACGTCAAGGGACAAACAGCCATGCCCAAGGCGGGACTCGAACCCGCGACCATTCGGACAGAAGCGCTGAGTCGGTACTCGCTCTTAGCCACCTCGGCCATCCAGGTCGGCTAGGAGGAAATTATGAAAGGGAATTATGGGAAGGAAAGATCAAAAGACAAACAGAGTCAAGTTAACATCTATTTAATCAGTAAATAAGTAAATCTCAATCAATTAAAATAGGTAAAAAATAAAATTATGTATGCACCACGGGCGTTAACTGGTTCTAATGATGGAGCGGTAAGACCATCAGACATTTTGACCCGCTCGATTATGAGAACACTTATAACGCCCTTGATTCATAAATAACTATAATATACCGTAATATAAATTAATTTGCGAGAAAATAAAAAAACACGGATTTATTGATCCGTACCAATGTCACAATGATAGTTCATAATGATAACACCACAACCGTGTTCTTCACGAGCAAAGTAGCAACGTTGAATGCACAAGAAACCGATTACGGACGGTCATGCACAATGCAGTATGGCATACACAGTGGTCTAGAACAGAGTAAGTAAACACCATGTGTGAACAAAATAACGAAGAAACAAAATAAAGAACAACATTAGGACGATTAAATAATTATAATAAAGATACGAGGGGCACGCAATAATTAAAGAGACAAATTAGTCTGGAGAAATAAAGGTTTATTTTTACAAAACAGGACTTTTCCTACTTTTCAATATAATCCCCACCAACATGTATGCACTTATCCCAACGTGTTACCAGCTACTTAACACCGGCTGCAAATCACTCATTATCTTGGTGTTTCAACCAATTTCCCACAAATTTTTTGACATCTTAGTTATCCTAGAATTTTTTCCCGCGTAATACGTCATTCATTGCACCAAACAGAAGGAAATTAGATGGCGCTAAATCGGGGCTGTATGGGAGATGAGGCAATACATCCTAACCCTTTTTGTCGATGGTTTCACAGCTTTGTTCAGCAGTGTGAGGATGTGCGTTGTCTTGTTGGAAAATTTCACCTCTCCTATGAGATCCACTAAGTTTCTCACTTATGGTTTCTCTCCATATTTTTTCGTGTTTCCGGGCGCGTCAACGGCTTTGGTCATTAGTCCCGTTAATGTAGTATATGTTTTTTTCTCGGGAGATGGTGGTGATCTTCCCCCGCTGGATGACGAGATCCGGCGCCGACCTACCGTCGGCTAGTGGGGTTTCCCCCTAACCAGGACTCTCCCACCAGCGGGGCACCGCCCCAGCCGGGACAAGCTCTAAGCTCCCGACCGGTCTCCCGGAGTATGTGGTAGTGTAGTGCATGTTAGTGTAAGCGTGTGTGTAAGGGGAGAGGATAGGACAGGACATGGAAGAGGAAAGAAAGATCGCGCGCGGTCCGTGGCCCGTTTGTTAGGGTACTGCTCGGGCATTCGCCTGGTGTTGATCGGAGACCACGGAAAACTACCGATCAGAGCAGCCGGCCGCTAGAATTCTCCTCCAGACAGCAACTGAATTCGACCTAGCTGATAAGCTAGGGTCGAAAATCCTGCCGCCGTCAGGACTCGAACCTAGGACCTCCCGGTCAGAGGCACTGCAGTGACATCAGTTGATGCACTGAGCTACCGCTCCCGGTTTTCATTTTGGTTTAAACCGTAGATGTCGTGTACGAATTATTAGACAGCTCGATGTCAAATGTTTTTGTGATGCTCTCGGACTATAATGAGTTAGCCTCACCCTTTGTTAATATATTTTGTTTGTTTTATGTCAATATTTTTTAAAGAATGGAGATATTAACTGATTTCTTCACTAATCGTTTAGAAACAAAGAGGCAAATTCTGGGAGTAGGTTTGTGTGAATACTTCAATGGATTATTAGCGATTTTAGAGATGTGACTTTGCTAACTTCCAATGGAACATCGATTTTATTATTTATTTGGTTTATTTATTTATCTATATCTATTTATTTATTTATTGAGAAAACGATCTGCGACTAATGTTGCGTTTCCTTATTCTGAGAAGGGTAAAAAAACCGGCAGATTATGCCCTATTCAATTTTGAGTTTGGATGAGTTTTGTAACTTCCTTTGTGCAACTTCCACGTCGTCCCATTGGGGTGTGAAACTACACTTTTTTGGGGGGGGGAGGTCTCTAAGTTAGGCCTGAGTTTACATCCAAGGCAGTAATTTCGAACATTTCATATTCATTTAATTGCACAAATTAGGATAAATTTACTATTTAAAACCCCGTTACGGTGAGCCAAACATACCTTTGACAATCGAAATCTCTAGTAATACGGAAACGTTTGTTGGTTACCTTCACAGGCAAATTACATCTTGTTGCATTGAAAAATAACCGTCAGTTCACGTGATCTCACTGACAACAATTTTGATGAATTGAACGCTACGAACGAATTATCTTAAAACGATATTTTTTTATTTACACAATGAACTTTTACAATCTATTTCATTCCGAAATAATAAGTAAATATGATAATTAATTGCTTATACAATATCAAAATAAAATACAATGATCAAAGAAACAATAACTTGCAGAAAAGTCCCCCATTGGTACTTTCCAGGATCAATACACAAGGACTATAACAGAAAAGGGAAACAAATATTAGAATAATAATAACACAAAACGGAGAATTATTTTTGTGTTGTGTATGTCAAATACTAAAGCGGTAAGAAAGTTACAAAGGGGAGGTTCTATTGAGGCGAGATATTTCTTGGCTATTGTCTAACAGGTTTAGGGCTAGATGGTTTGGATGGGTTTCCAGGCGCTTATTGTAGTTTCCCATAGGTACTTTCCAGGATCAATACACAAGGACTATAACAGAAAAGGGAAACAAATATTAGAATAATAATAACACAAAACGGAGAATTATTTTTGTTGTGTATGCCAAATACTAAAGCGGTAAGGAAGTTCCAAAGGGGAGGTTCTATTGAGGCGAGATATTTCTTGGCTATTGTCTAAAAGGTTTAGGGCTAGATGGTTTGGATGGGTTTCCAGGCGCTTATTGTAGTTTAGGGTAATTTCTTGTATCTTCTCTTGAATTGTTTGAATATTGAGATCTCGAAGGAGTGCTGCGTTAGACATGTACCAAGGTGCTGATGAGATGACTCTTAAAATTTTTGACTGGAATTTTTGAAGAATTGATAAGTTTGTTCTGCTGGCTGTGCCCCAGATTTGGATTCCATATGTCCATACAGGAACTAGGATGGTTTTATAAATTAGCAATTTATTTTCCAGGGACAGCTTGGATCTGTAGCCAATAAGCCAGTAGAGTTTCCTTGTTCGCAGTTGGAGCTGTTGTTTCTTGGCTTGTATATGCTTTTTCCAGGTGAGACGTCTATCCAAGTGAAGACCTATATATTTTACGCAATCGGTTTGCGGTATTGTTTTTCTGTTGATTTCTACTGACGCGCACGTTTCTTTCCTGAGAGTAAATGTAATGTGAGCTGACTTGTTCTCATTTACTTTTATTCTCCACTACTTAAACCATTCTTCGAGTGTGATGAGATGGTCTTGCAGGTTATCCACTGCTCTTCTAGGATCAGGGTCTGAAGCTAATATGGCAGTATCATCGGCAAATGTCGCAATTATTGTGTTTTCTGTTTCAGGAATATCTGCTGTATATAACAGGCATAGCACTGGACCAAGTACGCTACCTTGTGGTACCCCAGATTAAATAGGATAAAGGTCTGAGAGTTGATGCTTCTGCTTGTTGCCGCTGCTTGTTGATTCTTCTGTTGACATTGCGTTGAGAGGTGTAGCTGACCGGGTATTGGTAGCTATGACGTTCTCACTACATGTTGCCGTGCCTCTAATACACTGCAATATTCAATGGATCACAATATTTGTTGTCTTTGCTGAATTGTTATAGACAATAACACTATTCCTGTGCACAATTTTAAATGTTCAACACGAAACACAAGTTGTTATAGCTTGGGCTCTCCTTATTTTGGCGCGTTCACTGTCGAGCAAGGTAAGCCTACGGAGCGGCGGACACGATCCGCACGCCACGGCGTCCAGGCGAGAACTTAGAGACGTATTTTCTTGTCAGCAAATAATAAGTCCAATATTATTACCGTCTAGAGGCCAGGCAGCAGCTTACAATTATTTCAAATAGAAATAATCAGACGGAGCTAACTTCTGGAAACTTGTTTATTCGTCAAGGCCCCCTGAAAAATCACTTAAAACGATATGAACACCATAAATGGATTATATAAATGCTGTAGCATTATAATAATCATGCTTTTTGAAGCTTGAGATATTTTCAAGTAAGTTGACATAAACGAAAACAACTTTTTCTTATCTCGAGGTTCCAATTAAATTGATAAGGTGTGCGTATCTGGTCTGTCCTCGCTGCCCGAGATTAAACGCGTTTCGTACACAAACCCTCTTTCAGAAGTATCCGGAGTCCGGTCCTACATCAACGCACTGAGAGGGGTGTCTCTCCCGAAATGGATTCTTGGCTACCGGTAAGTGAGAAAACTGCCCGTCACTAGGGATGCAACATTGATGTCAACGTTTTGAAAACATCGATGATTTTATATAATCATCGATATTTTTACCATCGATTTTTGGAAGCAGATGTTTTTTAACATCGATGTTCTTACATGTTTGCTTTTTACTAAATGAAGAAAGTCCGTTGTATAATTTTATATAAATAATTTTCAGATATCCATAAATTGAATATTTTAAAGACATGAAAGTGAGCAACGATAGAAGTAAATAAGCTGTGTGAATAAAGAAGCTGTGTGATTTTTGAATTGTGGAATCAGATCGCGCCAGTTTTGTTAATTTCGCTAATGATTTTTAAAATCTAACTAATTAACTTTGTTTTGCCACTTAAATCTCAATTTAAAATATTAATAAACGTGACAACTTTCAAATGAATTTCTTCCTACGTGCACTTCAATGGTTACTAATCGAGTTTTACTAACATCGATGGATTTGGGTCGATGTTTTAATAATTTCAATGTAAACGTTTTGAACATCAGTCTGTATGAACATCGATGTTTCGTTTGCGATGCCGCACTCTTACCCGTAACACTCTTGTGTCGAAAAAAAAACGAAATTCAAAAGATAAATTTTGATTTTTTACAATATTGTTCTATTTAATCGATAACAATTGTCTTGTTCGTGGATATCTCACCACAGATTTAGATTGGTTTTTACGTACATTGTACTTCTTTGATTATTTCTCACATAACGTATTTCGATGTATCTTCTCCCTTTTACTCTTTTCGCATCTACTTTTCATTCTATTAATATTTTTTCCGAACAATTTTGGCGGAATATATGTTACATTAAATCGCTTTCTTATTCTTTATTACGCGACTTTTTCTCTCTTATTCTTCTGAGTACAAACACTTTTTTGGGGTCCATTGCACTTTCAACATTTGTTCCACAACTTACTTAACTTTCTTTGGATTTCTTTCTTTTTAATTGTCCACGACTATTGTCTTATAATTAATGTTCCCCAGATTTCAAATAATGGATTATGTTGTTCTCTAGGTTAAAAATTATGGATTTAGAGTTTCCTAAATTTACGTATTTGTGGAATATCGCTCCTTAATACAACATATAAATTATTTACAACTGTATTATCATGGCGGCTGGAACCATATGTGGAGGATTGCCTTGGAGATTATCAGTGCGGATTTAGGAAATATAGGTCTACCACTGATCAAATCTACACACTTGGAACAATTTTAGAGAAAACACGGGAACAGAATATCGAAATACATCAGTTATATATTGATTTTAAACAAGCCTATGACTGTGTTAATAGGAAACAACTCCTACAAATAATGATAGAATTTGGTTTCCCAAGTAAATTGCAAAGGCTAGTCAAAATGACTTTAAAAAACACAACAAACAAAGTTAAAGTACAAAACATGCTATCAGAAAGTTTCGAAACTATGACTGGTCGTCAGAGTGGTTCACTATCCACACAACTATTTAATATATGCTTGGAAAAAGTAATCAGAGCCGTCAAAATAAATCCTAGAGGTACAATATTTAATAGAACTGTACAACTTTTAGCATACGCAGATGATGTTGTTATCTTAAGCAGAACCCAGAAATTCCTCACAGAAAGTGTAGAAGAATTAATAACAGCTGCTAATGTAGTCGGTCTTAAAATTAACTGCAGTAAAAGTAAGTATATGATTAATCGAAAAAAAATGAACCACCCTCAAACTTTGAAATAGGTAAAGACAAATATGAAAGAGTAGAAGTATTCAAATATTTGGGATCTCTCATTACTTTTTTCCCCCACAAATAGTATAGAAATGGAAATAAAAGCACGAATGACCTCAGCCAATAAGTGTTTCAGAGAACTAAGATATGTATTAAGGAAAAGAAATATACATAGATACCTCAAGATCCAAGTATATAAGACTGTTATAAGACCAGTAATATCGTATGGTGCCGAGTGTTGGACATTAACAAATAGACTTGAATGTATGCTGATATCCTGGGAGAGGAAAATCTTAAGGTGCATTTTCGGCCCCACATGTGAAAATGGGCATTGGAGGATAAAGAGTAATTTAGAACTCACCAATATGTATAAAACAACAGATATTGTTGCAGAAATTAAGGTCAGAAGACTACAATGGCTCGGACATCTGTTACGAATGGAAGAAGAAAGAACCCCAAAAATTATTTTCTGTAAAGAACCCGAAGGAAGAAGAAAGAAAGGTAGACCCCGTTTAAGATGGTTGGATGATGTGGAGATGGATTTGAGAGTGATGGGAGTGAGGGGGGTGGAGACGAAAGGCAAAAGAGAGAAGTGAATGGGCATTGATCGTTCGAGACGCCAAGGCTACACTTAAAGGGCCGTAGTGCGAAAGAAGAACAAGAAGAAGAAGAAGAAGAAATTTACGAATTTAGAAATCCGTAGGATTTATCTATATGAATTTGGTTGCCGACAACATTACAAATTATGAATGTCATAGCCCGCAACGTTTTAAACTATGAATTCATTTGTACGCAACATTTAAAATTACGAATTCGGTATTTCCATGATTTAAAACTAGGGAGTTTTGGCACCCTTGACCGTTAAAGCAATCTAAAGCATTATTCAGCTTCTGCACATGCGCAGTTCATGTTCGCATGACTTTTGAGAATTTTCGCATGCGCAGATCTAGATTGCAGTCGACTGCTGCCCGCCAAGGCGTGCAAAAACTTCCTATTATGAATTCCGTAACATTTAAGATTCAAGAATTAGTGGTCCACGGAATGATAAATTGTGTACTTTGCTGTGGAACGATTTTAAATCATGTATTTAGTGATCTGCAAGATTTATAATAACAATAATAATAATAATAATAATAATAATAATAATAATAATAATAATTTTTAAATTGAACGACGGACAAAGATGAATTTCTTCTCCGCCTTTCCTCAGATCTGTCATTACCAGTTGCACTTGCTAGAGCCTAAGTCGTATGAATAGATTAATGGTTCTCAATGCTTACTGAGAAAAGTACAGAAAAATAAAATAATAATAATAATAATAATAATAATAATAATAATAATAATAATAATAATAATAATAATAATAATAATAATAATATATTTGCTACTTCGGGAAATATCCTGGTGTCAGCTCTCCATAAGTAATCAGTTTACATTTAAAACACAATTTCATACAAATTATGTATAATACTAAATGAAAACAAAATTAAAATGCTCTAGTCTAACACATGTACAATTATTAATTTTAGTAACATGTTTTTTTAAATTTATTCTTGAATTTTCCCAAACTCTGAGGTAAAGTCTCTAGCAGTACTGCAGGTAATTCGTTCCAGTTTTTTATTGTCCGGTTATTTATAGTTGTGAATTGAGTGGTTCGTCTAACCGGAAAATTGCGATCCGGCGCCACTGGCATTAAGGCCCATTCACAATGCAATCACAAACATAAGCATAACACACAGACATAGACATTAAAGGCCCATTCACAATGCAAACATAAGCATAAGCATGGCGTTAACATAAAAGTTAGGACTACGTCTACAAGTGGACTCATTCACAATGCGTTCGCATAAGCATAACACGTAAGACGTTAACTTAAGAGCTTGCAAGCTTCAAGCTTCTGTGCTTATGCTTATGTCAGACATAAAGAATGAGCCAATCACAGTTCGTTAACTCAAAATCGAGTATCGAAGTCGATAGGCGTACTGTTCGTGTCGATTCGAGTGCTGCGTCTCATAGCCAATAGAAACTCTTATTTTGCCAGTGTTCATGTTGGACATTGTGAATACGCCAACTCTTCGCTTGTGTTAATGTCTATGTCAATGTGTTATGCTTATGTTTGTGATTGCATTGTGAATGGGCCTTTAAGCTGTTCCCGTTCCAGGTCCTGACTTCGGCTGCGCTTCTGGTGCTGGAAGCCCAGTGCCAGGACTCCCTCTGCCCCGATGAGTGCCTCTGCATGGGGGGCTTCTCCATGTCGTGCAACGAAAAGGCCCTCCACCAGCCCCCAGTGGGCCACTGGCCCGATATTACCGAGCTGGAACTGATGGGGAACAACATCGCCAAACTGCAACGCCATTCTTTGACAGGTAGAGTCAGCAGCGATGTATCGGATTTGTTCCAAAATGAGGGTAATTTTTCATTTGTAAATCTGTGTAGCCGTCCTGGATGGCCGAGGTGGCTAAGAGCGAGTACCGACTCAGCGCTTCGGTCCGAAGGGTCGCGGGTTCGAGTCCCGCCTTGGGCATGGCTGTTTGTCCCTTGACTTTGTGTGTGTTGTCGCGGAGGGCCTCGCGTTCTGCTGACCCCAGATCAAAGGAGCCCGCAAGTGTTTGTCTAGTGTATGGTCGAATATGCGTCCCTTCGGAACGTAAAGGGCAACCGGCTGTCGGCTGGATAAAAGCCCTAGGAAGAAGAAATCTGTGTATCGATACCAAATATCTGTTTAGGCATTGTCACTGCAATATAACAAAAACATTTTGAAGATTTTTGTTTGTTATGTATTTCGTCTCTGCACCTCTTGGCACCTACAAACATCTACCCTTTCGGGTGAAATCATCGGCTGAGGTGGCCCAGGGAGATTGATTGATTGCTTGCTTGCTTTTTTTTGTGTTTCCGGGCGCGTCAACTGCTTTGGTCATTAGTCCTGTTAGTGTAGTGCCTGTTTTTTTTTTCTCGGGAGACGGCAGTGATTTCCCTCGCTGGATGGCGAGATCCGGCGCCGACCTACCGTCGGCTAGCTGGGTTTTCCCCCTAACCAGGACTCTCCCACCACCTCCAGCCGGAACAAGCTCTAAGCTCCCGACCGGTCTCCCGGAATATGTGGTAGTGTAGTGCATGTTAGTGTATGTGTGTGTGTGTAAGGATAGGAAAAGGAAGAGGAAGGATAGATCGCGCGCGGTCCGTGGCCCGTTTGGTAGGGTACTGCTCCGGCATTCACCTGGTGTTGATCGGAGAAACCACGGAAATCTACCGATCAGAGCAGGCGGCCGCTAGAATTCTCCAGGCAGCGACTGAATTCGACCTAGCTGAAAAGCTAGTGTCGAAAAATCCTGCCGCCGTGGGGAGTGGGAACCTAGGACCTCCCGGTCAGAGGCGCTTACACTTACATGCACCTTACCACTTACTTACACTTACATGCACTACACTACCACTCATGTCGGGAGGCCGGTCGGAAGCTAAGAGCTTGTTCCGGATGGGGCGGTCCCCCGCTGGAGGGAGATACCTGGATGGGGGAAAACTTCATTAGTTGATGGTACGTCGGCGCCGGTTGGTCGTCATTCAGCTGGGGAAAATCACAGCTCCCTTCCAAGGAAAAAAGTGCACTACACTTACAGGACTATTGACCGTACCAGTTGACGCGTCCGGAATCACTAGTATCACTCTATAGTATGCAAGCCTTCTCGCTTCTGTCCACGAGCCGCAGGGCAGCCAACGTGGTGCTAAACAGTCATGTAACCTATGCTTCAATTTTCCTACAGTGGCCGAGATTAGGATATTGTAATACCTTCCGCCTTATCAAAGGAATATTTTTAATTAATTCGTGAACGTCCTCATCAGGGATCATGGCTTCAGAAATACGCCTACCACGGTTAAAAATATTCAATTTACAAGGCAAAGAGACCTAATGTCATCGGCCACTACCAAAAAAAATCGAAGTGTAACGGAAGAACCCGGCTTTCCCTATCGACAGGATTCCCCAACACAGAGAAGATCCGCCTGGACGGGAACCGCCTGACCGAACTGGACTTGCGGCCTTTCGAAGGCACGCCCGCCCTGCGGCAGCTCTTCCTGTACGACAACAACATCCGCCTGGTGGCGGCCACGGGGCAGGAGGCGCCGCCGCTGCAGAGGCTGACGGGCGCGTACTTGGCGCACAACGCCATCGCGTCGCTGGACCCCGACGCGTTCGCCCGCGCCGCGCCCAAATTGCAGGAGCTGGACTTGATCGGGAACCCGCTGGTGGTGGAGGAGGGCCGGCGCGTTCTCAACCACCCTACGGTGAGCACTCACGTTTTTTTTTTCAGGGGTTTCGTTGATTAGTAGGTACAGTCGAGTCCGGTTATAGCGAACGCTCGGATTTAGCGAACGCTCGGATTTAGCGAACGCTCGGATTTAGCGAACGCTCGGATTTAGCGAACGCTCGGATTTAGCGAACGCTCGGATTTAGCGAACTCTCGGATTTAGCGAACTCTCGGATTTAGCGAACTCTCGGATTTAGCGAACTCTCGGATTTAGCGAACTCTCGGATTTAACGAACTCTCGGATTTAGCGAACTCTCGGATTTAGCGAACTCTCGGATTTAGCGAACTCTCGGATTTAGCGAACTCTCGGATTTAGCGAACTCTCGGATTTAGCGAACTCTCGGATTTAGCGAACTCTCGGATTTAGCGAACTCTCGGATTTAGCGAACTCTCGGATTTAGCGAACTCTCGGATTTAGCGAACTCTCAACGGAAAAAAATTGGTTTTTATTTCACGAGTGGAATACTCACCTGAAATGTCTCACTCTACCACGCGTACACGCGTAAATTCAAACGCATTCATTCGTTCCGTTTCAGCTGCAACTCCTAGCCGTGAGCAACTGCCACATCCCAAGCCTAGGTCCAGACTCCCTGGCCGGCCTGCCCAGTCTGTCGGGGCTGTACATGAAGGAGTGCGGCCTCACCCGGGTAACGGCCGGGGCGTTCGCGGCCAACCCCATCGAAGTGCTCACCCTCGCCGACAACCCCTTGCAGCAGTTCGACCTCGCCGCCGTCAGGGGCGCCACGCGCGTCCGATCCCTCAACCTCGACAACACGACGCTGGCGTGCACGTGCGGGTACGCGTCCCTGTACTGGTGGGCCCTGGGGACGGATGTGCTCTCGGCGAGTTGCCAGTGGAGGCACCCGTGTGCGTTCTCGAAGCTGGCTGATGAGTTGAGAGAGTAAGGTCCTCACACGCAGTGGACACGGTCTGCTCAGGGTGTTCAGTCAACGAGAAGTGGGAATGGACCAAATTAAACTAGTCACTGGGTAAATAATATTTTCGTACACTAAATTAATTTATCAATCTTGGGAAAATGAAATTTGAAAAGGAATGTTTCTGTGATTGTTTCGTATTGTGTCACGAGTTTGTATAAAAAGAAGAAATGTTAAAACAACGTACATTTTCGAACTTATTATTTGGGTTACTCCCAACATCAGAATTAAGTCATACTTTTGAGTACATTTTGAGTCTGGATACGAGTCTTGGATATATTGAATCTTGAACATGATTTTCCTTCTCTTCCAATATTGATAATGTCTTATCGTGTCGTGATCCTTGTTGATTGCTAGCAGCTAGACCAGTCAGATCCCTTACATAGCACAACGCAACGCTATTGGTGGGCCCTTGTGACCGATGTGCTCTCAGCGAGTTGCCAGCCGAGGCACACGTGTGCGTTGCCGTGGTTGGCTGATGAGTTAAAAGAGTAATGTTCCAACACGTGAGAATGAACCACTTTAATCAAGTCACTGTATGAATATGATTTTCATACAATCAAAGTATCTTCTGTTCGGCCCGGTGGCCGAGATCGCTAAGGCAGTAGTGTCATAGTGATCTCGGGCCGAAGGGTCGCGGGTTCGAGTCCCGCCTCGGGCACGGATGTATTTGTGTTCGTCCTTTCACCCCTCCTCATCACCATATCGGTTCATCTTCATAGTTACCATAGCGTTAACACCAATAGTGGTCGCTAATGACCTAGATGTTGATGCGACCTTAAATAACCAAATAATAACTAAAAAAGGTAACTTATGGAACTCGGGTAAAGGAGACTTGAAATCGAGCGTTCATCTGAAGGGTGTGATATTTTACAAGTTTGTATGAAGAGAGTTATAACGAAATTTTCGAACCTATTTTTATGACCACTCTTTAGTTAACTCGGAATAAATAATTTTTAACATTTTTATGAGTAATTTGTATTTTATTTTTCGTCTTTTCTACCGTTCGAGTGAATGTTCTCTCAGCGAGTTGTCAACCGAGGCACCCGTGATTGTTCTCATAGTTGGCTGAAGCTGTCAAGTAGTAAATGTATTAATGAATATTAATGAATATTAATGAATAGTGGCTAACGTCACGAGCTGTGGAGAAGTGTGAACACACAAAGAGAATTAAGTGTGAATAACAATGTATTCTAGTGAAAGGAGGAGACTTTGCACAATTTGTAAATACGACTTTTAAAGTTTCTGTAATTAAAAGGGTTAAATCCATTCAGTATGTTATTGCTTCCCCGACAATTACCCTCCTAGCATCGATGGGACGTGGGATGACTTCTGCTAAGTCATCCAAAGTACCATGGGTCAACTCATAATGTAATGGACCAGAAGTCGACTTCCTTATATTCTCCAGGTAAGGAAAAACAACGACAAGATCAGGACAACCAGTTCTACCAACCCTACTCCCTACAATCGTATCTTGCGTTGTGTTTTCTCTTTCAAACCACTAGAAAAATCGCATAAATTTTTTCTCATCCATTCGTATCATATTTTCTCAGGTCTTAGATCTAGGCTGAGCATCTGGTGCACCCTACCGACCCCCTATCAAAATAAGAGGGAGAGATTTTGTGTAAACATATTTTGAAGGTAACGCGTGGTAATACATTACGTTTAGGTTGCTGTAATTGCATATGAGAGAATTACAAGTTAATTATAATCATAATTTACTAAGTGAATTCGTGCTATTACCTCGCAGACATGGAATAGACGTAGGAAAGTTACAACAAAAAAGGATTTCATAAATGCACTACACGGAAAATCGAAACCCCCACACGAGTTTACAAAATAACTGCTATTGCGCGTAACGGTTTCGAAATGTTAACTGTTAAGAAAGAACAGGTTAGCTGTCAAGGCCACATCCTTGCTTTGACTGACAAGAGAGCATCGACTATCGTGCAAACAGTTTATTAGTCATGGTGTGAACGGCACTTACACCGCCAATCTCCGGCGGACAGTCGATGGTCACCTGGTAGTCCATTGTCGCCGATGTTCAGCTGCCGGCACAGCGTCGCAGACAACGAGCGAGAGAGATCACAATGGCCGCCAAAAACAAACGCGCAGCGCCCATTGTTACACGCCGCCGTCGCGGCGAAAGAGACCTAGTAGTATATTGAGCTGCACGTACACGCTGTCCCATGTGCCACGTATGAGGACGCATCGCTGTGAACGTAGATGTCAGGTGGAGAGAGAGAGAGAGAGAGAGAGAGAGAGAGAGAGAGCGTAGTAGTTAGGGGAAATAGAGAGAAAGGAAGAAGAAAAAAGAAAAGATAGACAGACAGACAGACAGAGAGAGAGAGAGAGAGAGAGAGAGAGAGAGAGAGAGAGAGAGAGCACACTCGCACATAACACACAGATGGGCTCTTACAGTTATTCGTAATATTCATGAGAACAAACTATAAGATTCGATTCAAACCTTAAGTTCGTTGACTCTTAGCAGTGACGCTGTCATCCAACCGGGAGCTTCAATGTCACTGTAGTGACGTTTAAGCTCCTGATTGGATGACAGTGTCACAGCTGACTAAGTGTCAACGGACCTAATGTTTGAATCAAAGTATACAAATAAGTTCTTTTAATATATTATTATGAAATGAACTAGCATCAAAAATTCAGAAAAATTAAGCTGTTCCTTTCTGACAGGTAGGATTCCATCGTGTTTTGCTATAATGAATATTTAATTAATATGCAAATTGTATAGTAATTTATTCGGGAACGAAAATTTATATCTTTGAAATATTGTATTACAGACATTTTTGGTAAATTCACTAACAATGCAACTATGTAAAATACGGATTCTGAAGCTCGAGAAAACTTGCGCAGATTATATTTCTCCCCATACGTCACATGAAGTTTTTGAGGATAAAAAATCCAATAAAATCAAATAAAAACATATCGGATTTGCAGTTACCATATCTTTGTGTAAGTGCAAGTGCGTAAGGGTGAGAACAGGGGACAGGACAAGGACGAGGAAGGAAAGATCGCGCGCGGTCCCTGGCGCGTTTGTTAGGGTACTGCTCCGGCATTCTCCTAGTGTTGATCGGAGAAACCACGGAAAACTACCGATCAGAGCAGCCGGCCGCTAGAATTCTCCTCCAGACAGCGACTGAATTCGACGTAGCTGACAAGCTAGTGTCAAAAATCTTACCACTGTCGGGAGTCTAACCCTAGAACCTCCCAGTCACAGGCACTGCATTGACATCAGTTGCTGCCCTGAGCCACTTCAGGCGGTTATTTGTGTCGTGTGTAGTGATGGTAAACTTTACCGAAACATCGATACATCGATGTTTCGACACTCACTAAAGCTAAAAGATTTTCGACGTCAATGAAAACATCGACGAAAAAACATCGATATTTAAAACATCGTTGTTTTATTTATAGTCCAATAAACACGCTACTTTCCTATCCATTTTTAATTATAGTACAAAAAGGGAGATATTTTATTGTTTGGTTACCAGCATTTTAGTAATATGTTAATAAAAATATTATCGAATGTAAAGAATAAAATTAACAATAAAGAACATCGTGTTTCGGTACTTTACCCATTATTCACTTCCATTCATACACCATCGAAGTAAAACAACCTAAAATTCCCTCAGATTTCACAGCCGAAATCTGCATCTGGTAAAGACTAAACCCCTTAATTTAAAAAAATTACAAATTAAAAAACATCGATGTTTTTGCAACAAAATATCGATGTGAAGAAAACATCGAAAGCAATATATCAATTTTCATACATCGATGTTTCTGTTGAAAAACATCGATATTTTAAAAACATCTATGTTTTTTTCTGCCATCCCTAATCACGTCCGTCATATACGTCATCGGCTAAATCTTATAATCCCCCCTGGCAACAAGGTGATGATCTCCTCCTGCACGCACTCGTAAGTAGAAACCGGAAAAATACGTAGTCAAATACGTAGTCATCGGAAAACTACGAACATAAAAATATGTTCATAAATATGTAATGCAAGCAGTAAGAATATGTAATATATATGTAAAATCGGATAAAAAGTGTAATATGAAAATTCACTAATTATAAAACACGTTTACATAATACGAAATTATGTTTATAAAAAAATTCCTAAACAAATTTTAAAAATAATACAAACGTGTTAAAAACCATTTTGAGAGCATACGTTCATGCACACTTTGCACTATACGACTTTCCTATTAGTAGTAAAAGCTTCATCTATTGCTATTCAGGACATGTTGTTTTGCAGCCAGACTATACCCAATGGAAGACATCGTACAAACTAGCGATATCTACCACAAGCAAACATCACTGCATCGTGAGACACTCTCATTGTATGGTACACGTGGCGATCGCCAATGTTTCTCCAAAATTAGGGTTAAAAGTCGCGATCACCGACGTAAGTGATACTTTTAATATCTAAAGAGTGAAAATGCTATCAGTCGCTGACTTGCACTTTGCGCTACAGAAGCAGACGCGCAGTACTTGAGAACATCACGCGTTTTCACATGGAGTACCTGGAGGAGACAGCATGCAGTAATAATGTAGGGAAAATGCTGTTTTTTTATTATTTTCATAAAATATATGAAATAAAATTAATACAATAAAAATATTTCGTTTTGCTTGGGTCGTATAAGTTACAGGCCGGCTATTATAGAACGATATTCCTAAGGATGAGCCAAAGTGACAGTTCGTGAAAACAAGTGAACATCACATGTATTTCAGAGAAATATCCCTGCGCCGCGACAGCTGTTCAGTCACGCCCCTTCGTAAAGTGCCAATGGCTCCTGTGAAAACATCCCTATGCAGAAGTCTAAGAGTTTTACTGAGGTATATGCAAGTACGCGAGTTCAGGAAATGTTTATATTTAATTAAGTACGTGGAAAATCTCTTAACATGCTCTCACAATCAGTAAAAGAAAACTGCCACGAATGTAAATAGAAAGAAAAATGATTTTAAGCCGGAAACACGTGCACCGGTACGCATCTTGCATTCAAGTCTCGGTTTTAAAATAAACATAATATTTATCACACAAAAAGTGAATTTAATGTTTATATAAAAAAGAATTTTTTCAGAAGAGCACATAACATTGCACCTCCTAATTTAAATTATTTCTCCAAGCGCACTATATTTTTGTCGGACGAGGACAACACAAAACGAAGCGTCGACGCCATATACAAGTTAGCCAACTGCTAACGAGAGAATGCAGGAAGGGAGTCTAATGGGCTCGAGGGCACAACGACTACAAAATCTTCAGTAATGTTGCCAGCACTAGCTGTCACTTTGGCTCATCCTTAGGAAAATCGCTCTATACTTAATGAGAGTACCAGTAAGTAGAATCTGCCCCTGGCCGCGTTACACGCGCTGCACAGGGAAAGTCCGGTGGAAGGGCTGCTTTCTCGCCGCTCCCAGACTTGCAGCATTTGTATCGGGTTGTTTCCCTTAGACGAATTGGTTCCTCTACACCTGCGGAGTCTCATCTACCCCTGAATATAAGGAGAATAGAGAATAAGAAAGGTGGAAGAGGGAAGGAGAAAAAAGAGCAGAGACGTCGTAAAGAGAAGACTCCGAAAAGAATAACATCCTACCCCTCGAGACCTAATAGCGTCGGGGTCGAAAACAACAAGGGGTCAAGAGAGACCATATAGGAAAGATAAAAAATAGTGTAGCATAAGTAAGTGGAAGAAGTGGTTACAGTAGGTTGTGATCCTTTAGCGTTACCCAGGGGACACCACGTGGAGGCGGTTCATCGATTGCCCCCGAAGACCGAAGAGAAGATGGATGAACCAATAATGAGACGCAACGGAACTAAAGTTCTAATGCTTGAAGAAGAGAAGAAGAAGAAGAAGAAAAATATTTCGTGAAAATACCAAAATATGTAAAATATGTATTATAGTACCAAATATGTAAAAATATGTAACGAAAAAATTGAATATTGTGTTAGGACGGTGCCGATTCGCCAAGATTATAAATTTGGGAACGGTAAGTAGAAAGATAAAAAAATATGTCATCATCATCTACCTTTACGGATTAGGCATATTACCTGTTACAGCCTCTTTCCATCTCAATCTTGGCTTTCCAATGTTTCTCTTAGCTCAAGTCTTGTAATTCAGGGCTTGGACTGGAAGTCTGTCTTGCGGAATATTTCCAATAAGTGTCACCCATTGCTGTCTGAACTTCTTAATTTTTTTATGTACTGTTTATTTCCGCCCTAGTTCTTCTCTTATTTTTTTCACTTTTTATTTTATCACATAATGTACAGCCCTTTACTCCACTCAAAAATCGCATTTATGCTGATTCAATCCTCCTAAAATCTTGTTTTTTAGACCGGGAGCGGTAGCTCAGTGCATCAACGGATGTCACTCCAGCACCTCTGACCGGGAGGTCCTAGGTTCGAGTCCTGACGGCGGTTAGCTTTTAAGCTAGGTCGAATTCAGTCGCTGTCTAGAGGAGAATTCTAGAGGCCGGCTGCTCTGATCGGTAGTTTTCCGTGGTTTCTCCGATCAACACCAGGCGAATGCCAGAGCAGTACCCTACCAAACGGGCCACGGGCCGCGCGCGATCTATCCTTCCCATTCCTTGTCCTTTCCTCTCCCATTACACACACACACTTACACCAACATACACTACACTACCACATATTCCGGGAGACCGGTCGGGAGTTTAGAGCTTGTCCCAGCTGGGGCGGTGCCCCGCTGGTGGGAGAGTCCTGGTTAGGGGGAAACCCCACTAGCCGGTCGGCGCCGGATCTCGCCATTCAGCGGAGGAAGATCAGCGGAGAAAGAAACATGCACTACACTAACAGGACTAATGACCAAAGTAGTTGACGCGCCCGGAAACACGAAAAAATCAATCAATTCTTGTTTTTGAACCCAAGTTTCACATCCATACAGTAAAACTGGGAGGGCCACAATATCAAACAATATGAAATTACATCACCATCCGGTCTCTACTGATAAGCACCACTTGAGCCGGGAGCGGTGCGGTGCGTAGGACGGAGCTCTCGCCGTGCAAAGTGGGGCTGGCGCGTGACATCATTCCGCAGGATCGATGAGTCACGTTATCGCGTCCTCGCGATCGCCGAGTCACGCGCGCCGCACGCACCCACACGCGCGTCGCATTCCGCAATGACCATTCCGGCACGTGCACGCACGCGGGCGGGCGGGTCACTCACGCACGGAATGGAGACACGGGAGAATCTCGGTTGCGAGTCGTAGGCGTAACGTTATCCTTTGACTTCCATTTTTTAAATTTTATTTATTTATTTATTTTTTATTAATTTTTATTAATTTTTTATTATTTTTTTATTAATTTTTTTTTATTTATTTATTTATTTATTTATTTATAGTTGCTTTGTAACAACTCACGTCATAAGCGAAATCTCTTTTTTTTGCATCAGGACACATATGTTAAACAACTAAAACTATTATACCATTAATGTTTGCATTCAATTTAGAGTAGGTCATATTCATCAATCAATCAATCAATCAACGGAGACATCGGAGAACCACAGGTAGCGAGTCCTAGGCATAACGTGGTCCTTTGATACCATACATTCAGTTGCGGTAGCAGATATCTTATGGGACTCCATAAAGTAAATTAAGAAATAATCAAACACAGAAATAAGTTTCAAAGTGTATTAAATCAACCCCAAGTCAACTTTCGGGAACACTATTCCCATCTTCACTGGGTCTGTAACATGAAAAAGGAAATATAAGAAAATGGTCTCGCCCAGATGGTCACGCGGGACACTTCTCAAAAATAGACCCCTTGACATAGAATAACCAAATGACACGGAATGGTACTTGTCGATATGACACAATATCCCAATGGTAAAGAGAAAATTAGTCACTACATTCCAAAAGAATAGCAAGCCATTTTGTATAGTTTTGTTCAGTAGCACTTTCGATGGCCCCTAAATCGTGATTTATTTGAAAATAATATGCCTGAATTCCAGGTATTATAATATGCTCAGGCCCAAACGCCAGTGATTTGATAAGTTAGATTAATCAGTAATTCTGGTTTTATTGATTAGTAATTTAACTACTATGGTTATTACTCCGTAAGGGTAGTGCAAGTTTTTTTTATCGCGCGGCTTGTGGGGTTCGTACTAGAGGGGTACCGTGAGAAGCTCTAGGCTCCCGGCTGGTCTCCCGGCATGTGTGGTAGAGTAGTGCATGAATGTGTAAGTGTGTGTGTGTGTGTGTGTGTGTGTGTGTGTGTGTAAGTAAAGGGGGGTGAGGATATAACAAGGAAGAGGAAGAAAAGATTGCATGCGGTGCATAGCCCGTATGTTAGGATCATGCTCTGGTATTCACCTGGCATTGATCCGAGAAACCGCAAAAAACTACCCGATCAGAGCAACCGGCCGCTATAGTTCTCTTCCAGAGAACGACTGAATTCGACGTAGCTGTCTAGCGAGTGTCGAAATTCCTGCCACCGCCGGGACTCGAACCGTAGGATCTCCAGATCAGTGGCACTGCAGCGACATCAGTTGATGCCCTGAGCCACCTAAGCTGGTCCCAATTCCAATGAATTTTAAGTGATACTCAGGGATGTGAGGTCTGGATTTACGTGCTTTAGAATACACCGGCAATCACTGTCCATAAGCAGCCAGTGTCGCCGTGTTGCAACGGTAACTTGGCGACGATTACTTCCACTCAAGGGAACTTTTTTTCCCGTCCTTGCATTGTTAGATCCACTTCCTCACCGGGAGCGGTAGCTCAGTGCGTCAACTGATGTCACTGCAGCGCCTCTGACCGAGAGGACCTCGGTTCGAGTCCTAACAGCGGCAGGATTTTCGACACTAGCTTTTCTGCTTGGTCGACTTCAGTCGCGGTCTGGAAAAGAATTCTAGCGGCCGGCTGCTCTGATCGGTAGTTTTCCGTGGTTTCTCCGATCAATACCAGGCGAATGCCGGAGCAGTACCCTAACAAACAGGCCACGGACCTCGCGCGATCTTTCCTTCCTCTTCATTGTCCTATGCTCTCCCCTTACACACACACACACTAACATGCACTACACTACCACATATTCCGGGAGACCGGTCGGGAGCTTAAAGCTTGTCCCGGCTGGGGCGGTGCCCCGCTGGTGGGAGAGTCCAGGTTAGGTGGAAACCCCGCTAGCCGACGGTAGGTCGGCGCCGGAGCTCGCCATCCAGCGGATGAAGATCACCGCCATCTCCCGAGGGAAAAATGCATTACACTTACGGGGCTACTGACCTAAGCTGTTGACGCGCCCGGAATCACCAACGAAATCTACTTGCTGTACGACCAGTTCCGACGAAACTCTCTTTGGGGCTGCAAGGAACACACGTCCATCGTCGCTGCTTCCACCACCGCCTCACCCCAAAAGAGAAAATCATTGGAAATGGAGAAAAAAATTGTACAAGTAAGCTCAGTTTCATAATAAAGGAGTAATGTAATAAAGAAGAAGGAAATATTCTATTCCGATGTTGCGAAAATCTTATGGTTATACTGTATAACGACTGAGAGTGGGGTCAAACAAACAGTTGTATCTAAAACTTATTTCACCTATGAAATCACTATTTCATTAAAATTCCTTTCAGATACGTGGACCTCGGCATACAAAATTTTAAAATTTCATCGAAAAAGAGATGGTCGAGAAATCGAAATTTGTGAGTGAGACACTATATCCCAATGGTATAGGAAAGCATTTTGCAAGGTTTGTGTTCAGTAGCATTTCCAACACTGTAGGCCGCTAGTTAGTGTGTTATCTAAAAATAATATCCATTAATTTCCGGTATTTTAGGATGCTGGTACGCCCAAATACCAGTGAATTTTGAGTGATACACGGCCATGTCAAGACTGAGTACCGTCCTTTAGAAAACACCAGCAATCACTGTCCATAAGCAGCCAGTGTCGCCGTGTTGCAACGGTAACTTGGCGACGATTACTTCCACTCAAGGGAACTTTTTTTCTCGTCCTTGCATTGTTAGATCCACTTCCTCCACGAGCAGTTCCGACTGAACTCTCTTTCTGGCTCCAAAGAACACACGACCGTCCTCGCTGCCGCACTCGCCGACCCACCACAGAAAGGGAAAAAGTGGCAGCGAAGACGACGATAACAAAAGACAAACGACGCGCGTGACGGACGGGCGGACGCCCCTCGCGACTTTTCTTCTTCCGGTTCCAGAGGGAGACACTTCCGGAAGAAACTGAGGGGGGGAGGGTGAAGGATGACGTGGAGAGATGTGTAAATGGTAGTTGAATGCCGACTCCGGGGAAGATTAGCGAACGAAAATGGTGGCCCGTCAGTGTATACGCTGCCTTAAATTCTGAACAATGGGCGTTCTTTGGAGGAAAGGTAGCCTCTACGAGATTTTTTCAAGAATATATTTTTTAAGTAGTTAATAATAGATGACGTGGTACGATCTACTGATCTTACAATATCAATATCTGCAATTAAATCGGTTTGCAAACCAAATAGGTTTGCGTTCACTCTAGACAAAACAATCACGTGAATGAAGAACTCGAATGTCGTATACGTTCAACATCTTTAGCGCAAATATTGAATAACAATTCCCTTCCTAGTGCTGTGTCCTGTAAAAGTAGGTTGCTTCTACTCTGGGAAGAATCTAAAGAACTTTAAAATTCAGGATCGTTCACACGTAAGGTCAACACACCGAGAGAAACTCTCCAATATTTAAGGGGGAAAGAATCAACGAAATCGCATAACTTCCGTTTAATTTATTTTGGCAACCCGGTAAAAATCAAATATATAATTTTAAATGTACTTTTTAACCCTAGATTACAAAGCGCGTGGGACCACGCAACTAGTGCTGAAAAGTTTCCCTCACCCACTTCCCCTCACTCCCCGTTTCTGAAACTCGAGGTATCTTCATTGTGTGACTAGCTAGTGAAATATACGTAACCGTGTGTGAGTACCTATTTCTGGTGTACGCCAACACGCGTCGTCCAGTAAACTACGTAATTTGTAAACCTTTGAAATTACGTCAGTTTTTTTTGCGCTATATCGCATTATATTGTGAATAATGAATTCGAAAATGAATAATGAATCCTTGCCTTGAAGAATTTCAGTTGTGTTCTGGACATTTAGCAATCTTAATGGGATGACATGATCATCATGTCACACACACAATCATGATGGGACGATCATAATAAAGCATGTCAAGCAGGTCGCATGACGAGGTGCTACTGCGGAGGCTTCTCAAAAGCCACATGTTGACAGCACCACGTAGTGTGTGCAGTCAGAGTCAAGTTATTAAGGTGTACCTCTAACACGTCTCTAAAGACATGTGTCCTCTAAAAACATCTAAAATGTATTTTATAACTCCAAATCATACTTGATCAATCCATTAAATTCAGTGTTTCATTGTAAAAATGAGTTTTTCTTTATTTTTACCCACAGGAGTCTGTCAGACTACGCCTTTTTAATAATGGTTGGTACAGGTTTCCATAAATATAAGTGAAGATATATGTGAAGTATATATAAATGTAGCTTTTTTATTGTATGTGTATTGTATGAGCGTCGTTATGACACTCAGTGTTGAACCTGGAGTGAAAAAAAAAAAAGTTAACGTTCCTCCAGAGCAGCATGTGTGAAGATGAGTGAAATCATTCTAGATTGTCCCTCTTTGAATTTGACAGAAAAAAAGCATGAAAATATCAATTTTCTGCAATGCCCAACGCCTTCACGAGAATTTTGTTTTCATCACAATATTATACAAATTTCGCTTGAAAATCATTTTGTCGCAAAAATTCGAGAAAACATATTCCATTTTCTTGGATGCAATGTTGGAATTCGACAATGACACATGAAAATTAGTCTTAATAAATTACTAATTAAATCAGTACAATACATTTGAATTAGCATTCATCACTTTTATCGTGAACACGAATAATTTATGCCTCTTATCCAGATACCCCATTCATGACGGCATTCGAACCCGCGAACATTCGGGGTTAGGTCGTGGGAACGGCAAGTACTTCAATCCTCCTGCCCATCCCGACCGCCACATAAATCATAATATTCCCGGTTATTTTGATAAATTTCCTTTCGGAAGCGAAATTCAGTTTGCGGTTTCTCTGAAGCCCTTTCTTCCTTCGCCGCCGCCCCCCCCCCCGATGAAGCGTCGCGGCGCAATATCCCAGCTCTTTCGTTGCGAGGCCTCGCAACTGAGGGCCGCGCCGGGGCAGATTAGCCGCCCGAAAAAAGGCGACACGTTAAGGGCTGCGAGGCAGGCGCGGCGGCAGCGCTGAAGATAGTGGGGGTGGTGGTTGGAGAGCGGAGCGCGGGGTCGAAGGCAGGACGTGGCGGTGGGGGAGGAGAAAGATGGAGAGGAGGAGGAGGATGAACAAGATAAGGAGGAAGAGGAAGAACAGATGGAATAAAATGATGACGAGGAAGAATAGGAGGAGTAAGAAGAAAAATAGGAGGAGTAAGAAAAAAATAGGAGTAAGAAGAAGAATAGGAGGAGTAAGAAGAAGAATAGGAAGAGCAAGAAGAAGAATAGGAGGAGTAAGAAGAATAGGAAGAGGAAGAAGAAGAATAAGAAGAGGAAGAAGAATAGGAAGAAGAAGAATAGGAGGAAGAGGAGGAGAAGGAGGAGGAAGAGGAGGAGGAAGAGGAGGAGGAGGAAGAGGAAGAGGAGGAGGAAGAAGAAGAGGAGGAGGAAGAAGAAGAGGAGGAGGAAGAAGAAGAGGAGGAGGAAGAAGAAGAGGAGGAGGAAGAAGAAGAGGAGGAAAAAAGAAGAGGAGGAAGAAGAGGAGGAGGAAGCCCGGTGGCTGCAGTTATGTAGGAACACAAGAAGGAAGAAGAGGAAGTGATTGCGATGGTAAAGGGGGAGGAGGCGGAGAATGAGAAGAAAAGGAGGATCGAGGAGGAGGAGGGATTTGGTCCTGAAACAGTGGGCGGTCATGAAGCAGAGGCTGGTCGTGAAGCACTGGCTGGTTGTGAAGCACTGGCTGGTCATGAAGCAGTGGCTGGTCGTGAAGCAGTGGCTGGTCATGACGCAGTGGCTGGTCCTGACGGTGAGGCGAGGCGGAGGAGGCGGAGACGAGACAAATAGGCGACGGATTGGGGCGGGGCGGAGTCTTCGGGAAAAGCGCGAAGAAGCAGCGAAGACGGTGCAGGGCGGCGGCGACGAGCCCGGTGGCGGTGCAGGGGACGGAGGTGGCGGCTTGGGGGCGAGCGCGCGTTTCATAACGAAGATTAATGGGCGGCTGAGCCACGCCCTGTCGACGCTCAAGCGATGGCCAGTGGGTGACTGGGGCGACGGGCGCGACGGGGGCCACAGGGAAGTGGACGAGGGCATGCACATGGACGTGGATAAGGGTTTGGGCGTGGGCGTGGGTGTGGACACGCACGTGAGCGTGGGCGAGAGCATAGACAAGTGCGTGAGGGTGGGCGAGGGATTGGGCTGGGATGAAAGAGTCCGTGGGCGAGAACGTGAGCGTGGGCAAAGGCGTGAGCGTGGGCGTGGTCAAAAGCAAGGGCGTGGGCTAGGGTGTGGACAAGGGTGTGGACGTGGGTGACAGTGTGGACAAGGCTTGAGCGTGTTTGAGGGCGTGGAGGAGGGCGAGGCGTAGGAGTGGGGGGTGGGCATGGGCGAGAGCGTGAGGGTGGGAATGGGCCATTGTGTGGATGAGGGCGTCAACAAGAGCTTGAGAGTGGGCGAGTGCGTGGCGCTAGGCGAGTGCGTGACCAAGAGCGTAAAAGTGGGGATGGGGAAGGGGAAGGGCGTGAACGAGGGTGAGGGCGAAGGGGAAGGCAACATTTCGGAGCGCTCACGAGGGCGACAAATTCGACAGACTGTACAGACGATTGTCAATTTGAACCCGTATAAATATTTTTGAACAAAACAAGTTTTATGTTTTATTAAGGTTATTAATTATTAATAACACTCCTTCATATAACATTACAACAATTTTTTGAAGGGGGAGAGATATGGGACTTCCCTTTCCTTTTAGATGAGTCACTGCAGCAACCGATGGTGGCCGTCATGAAACGCTTCGTACGCCCCCCGCCAATCACCAGCAGAGAACCTCCCGAAAGAGCAAAGTCGGCGCGAAGCAGCGAGAGCCTTTGATGAACTCCTCTTGGCATTTGGGTCTGCCACGCCCCCCAGGCAAATCGCCCTTTCATCCGGGAACAATGCGACCGTCTCGCGGAATGTCACAGCCGGCGCGGGCGCTCTCAGCGAAGCGACGCGAGCGGCGGCCCGGCCGCGCCTTTGTCATCCTCCTACCTGCGAGGAGCGCCCCAAGGTTGCCCACTAAGAACGACACCCGAATTTCGCAGTACTCGACGCTGTGTACTGGGTTCAGGCCGGCTGACGATTACACAGGCGCGCACGCGCATACACACACAAATATGCACGTGCGCGTGCATACACACATATAAACACACGCACGCGCGCGCACACACAAACACACAAATGCGCACGCGCGCGTGCATACACACATATACACACGCACGCGCGCACACACACATATATACACACACGCACGCATACACACACACGCGCATACACACACACACACGGCATACACACACACACGCGCATACACACAGGTCAAATACGCGCATACACACACGCGTACATACACACACACGCGCATACACCACACACGCGCATACACACACACGCGCATACACACACGCGCATACACACACACACGCATACACACACACGCGCATACACACACACGCGCATACACACACACACACGCGCGCATACACACACACGCGCGCGCATACACACACGCGCGCGCATACACACAATAACACGCGCGCATACACACACACACATATATATGTATACAATATTATACGCACTTATGCCCTTATATATATATATATATATATATATATATATATATATATATATATATATATATATATATATACAAAAACACACACATATGCCAGAATTACGCAACCACCTTCCAGTTTGTTTGTGTTTTAATCGGGAAAAAACACCGTGAAATTTACAATTTAGCAGTGTTTTTTTTCGTTAAAACAACTGGAGGTTGGTGGCGTAATTCTGACTTTAAATTCGGAATCAGCGCGTAGAAATGACACACAGAAAAAGATGTGTCAAGTCTTTGGGTCTGGCTATTTTGGGGGGGGGGGTGCCTGTCTTTATTTTTACAGGTTTTAGAACGGTTTAGTAACGCCAAAAGTTATCTTCTGCCAGTTGCTAATCTCTGGAAAGAGACATCATAGATAATCTCACAAGTGCTTTACACATTGTTCATAAATTCCCGACACGTGATGCGAGGAAGACCACCCGAAGGTTATTTTGACAGTTTTAGAGAGGTTCCTCCCACCTGTGAGGAACGTCACTAGTTTCAGCCACTTAGACCGACACCCGAATTTTGCAATACACGACGCTGTAGATAGGGTTCAGACTAGCTGATGGTTATTTTCACATGTTTTAGAATGGTTCAGCATCCCAAAGACCGGTTCATTACTCCAAACGTATTTTCCGCGAGTTGCTAAACCCTGGAAGAGACTTATCATAGGTAATCCCACAAGTGGTTTGAAAATTGGGGATAAAAGCCCGGAACGAGATGCACCCGTGACTCTCACCTCCGGCGGTGCCACAGTGGGATCGATTTTGGCCGAAATTTCCACCGATCCCTTCATTGACAGTTCTGCACGCTGTGTACCAGGGTCGTTCGGAAAGTAAAGCTTTCCACTTATTTGTATGACAACTATAGAACATTAAAAAACACTTCATACAATGTGTTAGAAGAAAGCTTTTTTAAGTCAACACTATTTTTCAATGTAGTCCTCTCTTTCCTACGCATTTTCTCCATAGATAAACGAGAGAGTCCATGTCGCGCTCGTAAAAATCTGTACTACTAGCCGAGGTGACCCAGACGGGGAATTCTTATGGCGCCGTTCCATGTAAATGCTGACACGAACGGATGGCCGGAATAGTCGTGGAGTGGACCTTAGCCCGGAGGGGGTGGCAAAGCGGCCTTTGCGGAGCAACGGGAAGTTGAGCAGATCCGTGGGTGGCGTGTAAAGGCTGGTGCGGCAGTGTGCGGAAGTGATTACGAGTGCAAAGTATTCGTGCGAAAGTGATTACGAGTGCAAAGTATTCGTTCGAAAGTGATTACGAGTGACGACCGCGCAACTAGGCTACGGACTTTTCTTCTGGACTCGTTTTTTCTTCTGGACTCTCAACTTCTCAACTGGAACGACACGGCTCGTGTTGTTACATCTTCTGGTTATTGGTGAACTAGCTTGCTTCTTCTGGTTATCCGATTAACTGAGCTTCTCCGTGGTATATTCTATTGTACAATTGTGATGAAATAAAAATCATTTTACGAACTTGGTTTCTTTTTTTTTTTTTTTTTTGTCATAACACCATGAATAGTCGTTTTGTTTCCGCTTCGTAATGGTGACACCATGTCTCGTCGTCAGAGATTATTCGATACAGAAAACCGCCACCTCCAGCTACGTATTGGGTCAAAAGTTCCTCACAAACTTTCATTCGGTGCTGTTTGTGTTCCTATGAAAGTGATAGCTGGATCCACCTCGTGCACAATTTTCTGAAACTCAATTTACTCAACTAATTAATTCTAATGCATTGCAACCAATATTCAGCGCCGAGCCCAGTTCCCCGGCCCTGGTGCGCATATTCGCGCGGATGAGCTGATCGATTGATTGATTGATTGGTTACTGATTCCGGGCGCGTAAACTACACAGGTCATTAGTCCCGTAAGTGTAGCGCGTGTTTTTCATCGGGATATGACGGTGATCTTCCCCCGCCGGATGGTGAGATCCGGCGCCAACTTACCGTCGACTAGCATGGTTTTACTCAACCATGTATCTCCCACCAGGTATCTAACTGCGCCCCACCCGGGACAAGTTCTAAGCCCCCGGCCGGCCTCCCAGCATGAGTAGTAGTGTAGTGCATGTTAGTGTGTGTGTAAGGGGAGAGGACAGGACAAGGAAGAGGAAGGACAGATCGCGCGCGCTCCGTGGCCCGTTTGGTAAGGTACTGCTCCGGCATTCGCCTGGTGTTGATCGGAGAAACCACGGAAAACTACCGATCAGAGCAGCCGGCCGCTAGAATTCTCCTCCAGACAGCGACTAAATTCGACCTAGCTGAAAAGCTAGTGTCGAAAATCCTGCCGCCTTCAGGACACGAACCTAGGACCTGCCCGTCAGAGGCGCTGCACTGACGTCGGTTGATGCACTGGGCCACCGCTCCCGGTATGAGCTGATAGAGACGCTCCTCATTGCGTGATATAGCAGCTGTGTGTGGACGACCGCAACGAGGTCTGTCTTTCACGTCGCTGTCTCCACCACTGAAACGCACTACCCATCGTTACCGCATTGTACTGACGTCCCTGAATGTTCTCCTTAAAAGTTCAGCAAGCATCAGTGGATGTCAATGTTGTACTTCAAAACTGCTATGTTCTCTTGCCAATGTAGTTTCAGCCAGAAGACCAGCTTCTCGAATTAATTACATATAGTAAGAGGTGTGTAACTGCAATTCACCCGCGAGTAACTATTTATTAAGAACCTCCACCAGCCTCTTATGTAAAAACATTGAAAATAGCTTGTATTCTTATATATGAGTTTATAGATAGCTTAAAACAAATTGAATTGCATGGCCATGCAAGTAATTTTGGTAAACTACCTCTGTAATGATTATCTTTTATTGTTTATCATTAAGTTTTATCAATAGTCATTGTGCTTATTTAATTTTCATATTTCAATTAAAAGTTTACCTTGTTTTCATGCACTTTGTATAACAGCTTTTCACTGATAGAACTCAGTGACAATTTACAACTCGTCATCTCATGTAAAGACGAGATACATGTAGTGTAATATTATGTTGTATTTATAAATACATTTGGAAATATGGAAAGTGATCGAAGTTCTTCTAATCGCTGCCAGATGGCAGATAATGTCAACGTGTCGACACCTTCAATTGTCTTATCAGCCGCTGTCACTTGTCTGATAGCCTAATTCAGCACCCGCCCGCTAGGGGCGCCTTCAATATCTAAGAATTCATCACTGTATGCATATTACATTGCATGCCGCTTTAAAAAGTAGTTCATGCGGCTTGATACTTCGTGAAAGAAAGCTATAAAAGGGAACTGTTTCAAATTGTGGCCTCGCCCGGTCTTTGGACCGTTAAATGGTTTTTAGAATGGTTTAAACGTATGGTTCTCTCTGTGTGTGTCCAAGTGGGCTTACTATGTGGCTAAGGGCCTCTTTTTAAAGTGTGTTTCATGTCAATGGTTGATGTTATGTGAGTTATTGTATTGCTATTTTCTCTGCTTGTATTTATTATTAATTCATGTTTCTTGCAGTGCGCCTGTAAGCCTTCAAGGTTGTGCGTTTAAAGCCTTAATGGCTAAGTGTTTAAAGCATCTGTCTTGAGGTATGGCGAGGCTCTGCCTCAAGCAGTGCAATTGTTGAGATTGTGCTCCGGTTATGTTTTCTGGTAGCCAGTCTCCTGTAATTCAATTGTGTAGTAATTACAGATTTTGTCGGCAGCGCCATGGTCCGTGCTGGTTGTGTATTCCAGTGACCAAATTCAGCGCGACTGCCTACGACCCCCTGCAAAGAACCTGTAAAGAATGATAAAATTCTAGATTCTTTGTAAATGAAGGCTGACGCCTAGGGATTTTTGTGTTAGTCTCGACCCTTTCCTAAGGCACACGTGTCAAGTTATTTTTGTTACTTAAATCAAGCTCTAAGCTCCCGACCGGTCTCTCGGAATATTCTCTTTGATTGAAATGAAATTTCCTCTTTGCCAGAGCAATGAAATCCTTGATTCTTCCAGAGCAATGAAATTTCCTATTTTTTCCTTACTTTTTCAGAGCAATGCAATTCCCAGGTTTTTCGCGGTGTCCCCTGTTTTCCGGAAAGCGGTCACCCCGCCTTCCCCCTCCCTCCCTCCTTGAGCCGGAAGCGGCGGCGGGAAGAGAGCGGACGTGACGCGGAAACCGGAAGCAGTCGGAAGGGGAAGGGGCCTGCGATGTTTCCGGTGCGGCCGCGTCTCGTTATCGCTGCCATCTCCTCCCTTTTCCTTCCACATCACCCAACGCCAGGTTGACTAACGACCGGTGCTTCCGATGTTACCATCAACCAGAAGATCCAGTTATGCACTCGCTGACAAAGCCTTGCTGACGAGGAATCGGGATAGGTGTGTCTACCAATGATGATGCATGATGTATGTATTTGGCATTTTGGGTGTGATTTTCAGAGTTGCCGGCTAGCTAATGGAGTCTCCCGTGCTTGTGTCTAATTAATTCCCACGCTTGAACCGGGAGCGGTAGTTCAGTGCATCAACTGATGTCGCTGCAGCGCCTCTGACCGGTAGGTCCTAGGTTCGAGTCCTGACGGCGGCAGGATTTTCGACACTAGCTTTCCAGCTAGGTCGAATTCAGCTGCTGTCTGGAGGAGAATTCTAGCAGCCGGCTGCTTTGATCGGTAGTTTTCCGTGGTTTCTCCGATCTACACCAGGCGAATGCCGGAGCAGTACACTACCAAACCGGCCATGGACCGCGCGCGATCTGTCCTTCCTCTTCCTTGTCCTATCCTCTCCCTTAATACACACACACTTACCCTAACATGCACTACACTACCACATATTCCGGGAGACCGGCCGGGAGCTTAAGGCTTGTCTCGGCTGGGGCGGTGCCTCGCTGTTGGGAGAGTCCTGGTTAGGGGGAAACCTCACTAGTCAACGGTAGGTCGGCGCCGGATCTCGCCATCCAGCGGGGGAAGATCACCGCCATCTCCCGAGGAAAAACATGCACTACACTAACGGGACTAATGACCAAAGCAGTTGACGCTCCCGGAAACACAAACAAATCAATCAATCAACCCACGCTTGAGGGGTAAGAGAGACATGTGGCCGACATGATGTACTCCATCGTAACTAGCAAACTCTGCTGGCCCAAGCTTTTCAATGACAGAAAGCTACCGAAACAGACGATTTAAAGAAAAGTTACAACTCTATGTTTGTCCTAACAGGGAATCGAACACGAGATCGCACCATGGGAAATCAGTACGCTACCCATAAATCACCTTAGGGCAGTTCCAATAATAATTATTATCAATTATAATTATGTTTTTCCTGTGTGTGTGTTAAATGAAGTGTTGTACAATTGTACATCACCGTCAACTTTCCTTAGCATATCTGGACTATTAAAATTTGTGTTTGTTTGTTGTGTTTTAATTTCAAGAGAACTCTAGAAGAATCTTGTATTATGCCTGAGAAAATACTACTCTTCGTGAAGACCATATCCCATTTCTGGAATTAATGCGGACAGGCATCTAAATAATGTAAAAGTAACTGTAAGATTTTACTTTGTGTAATAACCATAAAAAAGACTTATAAAAAGTCAGTTATCAAAGACGCTTCAACTTATTTAATCAGAGAGAAGGAGGAATTTTAGAAAAGGACAACATCCGACCTCTACTACCACCAACGCCATCTGGATCACCTATCTTCTTCGTACATATCATTTCCTCGCATTTTTAACCACTTTATTTTCTATATTTTTCATGAATAAAACACACGACATATTCAAACACACTTCATCAACACCAAACCAGCTTCGCCATTTCCTTTCCAATCAAAAACGACATTCATTTATTCCCGCACAATTCCCAACTTTTCCACCCCACAAATCACAACTGAAAACACCCGAAATGCACATTCTAACGACTTTTTCTCTCCGTCTCCTCCCGTTCTATCACAATAAATCCACGTCTTTCATGAAACTTTATAGCCCGTTGGGTAAGGGGATGTTATTAATGTACGTCACGAGAAGAAACAAAACGAACCAGCCTCGCAGATTGCTCGAGTTTTAAGGTTTACTACTCGGCGTTAATGAACTGCTCGACGAAGACGGAGCTGTGAAACCTTGTACATTCTTCCCCTAGTTTCGCGAAGCTCCATCAAGGGGGATCTGAGAGGGGTAATGAAGTTGTATGAGCCGCAGCTAATGAGTGAGCAACTAACAACATGCGAAAACTAGCGGCAACGGCCCGGCATCAATCTCGCAAAGTGAGAGAAGATCGATTTTCTGTCGGGCGGACGGTTAAGCTGGAGCAAGCACGCTGTTGAGATGCGAGAAAAGATGCTTTTAGATAGCTGCACTCGTTTATCGGAGGTAGGATTACACCTGAAGGTGAAGCGGGTTTACAAAATACGTGTGAGACTTACGTAAATTCATGGTAGAGAACGTTTTTTTTATACTCCCCGTCGTTTTCACCATTAATATCCTTATTACGCATTGCACATGACGGCAATTTACGTAATTGGAAAATGAACTAACACTATTACGCCATCTTCAGAAGGTCTTTGGGTTTGAATCAGATTGTTTGTTCAGTTTTATTTTAGACAGTCATATATTGTACGTATTGGCAACCAAAAAGTTAATAAAAACATAATTTAGATTGAAGTTTATTGATATGTACTGTTACATTTTTTGACTAAGTTACAAATTTTCTAACTTTTAAGGAATAAGTAAAACAAACTGATTAAACTAAATTGCAATTTTTCTAACTTTTACGTTTTAAGTGGAACAAATTGAAATATATTATAATAAATATGTAGCAGGTACAAATGAGCTCACCTTAATAAATTATGTCATTCCTTTTTGAATTTTTCGATGATTCATTAACGCACTGCAAGCGTATTGTTTTTCGTTTTACAGGTCATCTTCTAAACTCATCATTATACAAAACCCAAAAAACATTAAATAAATTTACAACAGTTATTTAGTCCTATGTCATTACTTACGATTCTCCATATACAGGTGTGACCCAAGAAACAGCAGGAATCTCTGGCTTACCTGCAACAAGAAAGAGATAACATTGCATTACTCCAGAAATCTATCAGGTACATAGGAGATATAACGGGTATGAGAGCATAAGGAAAAGTGAGCAAAATGGAGGAAAATGCAATTTAAAAAACATTATTTCTCAGCAAAAATTCTATTCTGTTCACATTATAGAATTGTATGTGTATTTTTTTGAATAGAAATCAAATGTATACTGTATTTCATTTAGTTTCTGAAACTTTCGGCGCCACAAAAAATGAACCGAGATTTTTAATTTGTTTTCATTTGTTCAAAAGAGTTTGTTAAGACGTCTGTTGGTTTGCTTGTTGTTGTTGTTGTTGTTGTTGTTGTTGTTGTTGGTTGTTGGTATTTTTTTCTCCTCCTCCTAACACAGTACCAAATGGCAAAGATGTGTGGTGATCTGGTGCTCCTTTGCTACATCACATGTACTTCACAACCTACAGGATTATGTGGTTCGAGATTTTTGTTATTGTTTTTTGTGGTTGCAAGGTTTTGTACTAATACATTATTATTTCCTTCCGCGTTTTAATTGTGTTCTACGTTCACTGGAGTTGTAAGAGAAAGAGTACGCCGAAGTATTTAATTAACACCTTATTATTTTTTATTCTCAACATTATAAACCTGTTAATGGAAATAAACTTTCCGAAATGTTGGCAAACAACTAATTACTTTCCATTGATCACTCTTCATCAGAGCTCACTTTCATCAACATTCTAACTTTGTACGCCCTGGTTGCAAGGACGGACACATTTGCAAAACTGTAATGATCGAATCCTGGAACTGCTTCAAAAACGTTCCATTCACATCATGACGTGAACATGACTGACTCAACCATCAAACGAATATATTTTAAAAACAAACTTTTATGAACGACGAAAAAGAAACAATTATTCGAGAATTCCTGAATCAACTACGTTATGCATTTATATATGTCACTGGTTCGACTATCAAAACTGTCACTAGGTAATCCAATACATCTCAAAATAGATCATGTACCAAATGTTTTGCTCCATTTAGATAAGATAGAAATGCCTCGTTATCACTTATCTCCAAGGTCTCGATGTTTGCGAAGAATAGTACTCACAACTTTATGAGTTATTGATGATGATGATGATAATGATGATAAATAACAACAACAATAATAATAATAATAATAATAATAATAATAATAATAATAATAATAATAATAATAATAATAATAATAATAATAATAATAATAATGCGATCCAAACGTCGTAGGAGGCAGAGCAAGAGTTTTGAAATCGAGATCTCTCCAAGTTTGGTCATTTTGCTACAAATGTTCAAATACTCCTTTCGTCACACGAAACACATCTATGCGGTAGACTAATTCCGCTCAAACACGATATAGCAGTTCAGGTCATCACATCAGCATTGGGATACCTCTATTGTTCTTGGCAATGGAAGCACGTAAACAACGTATTGGACTTGCCTCCAAAAGAAAACTAGAGGTGCTACAACAGTACATACTTTATGGCATGAATGAAAGTAGTTACGTAATATTAAAATTTTGTAATTTCTGCCATACTAAAAACTCAGTTATAACTTGAAAAAGTCTCATTCAAACGAATCGCCTCTCGTGCTAATCTGTATTTATTTCCATTGTCAGGAAGAGTAGTCATTTCTTGATTATACAAATGATACAAACATGAATAAATTTAAATGTTACAGTTTTTACAGAACATTATTCAGGAAAGCAAGAACAATTTCACACAAGCCTACCTTGATATTATTTGAAGTGAGCTTTCAATTTTTTAATACCATAATAAGCGATTAAAACTTCTTAAAATATAGAAGGGTGTTTGTTGGTTCTAAGTTCAAATTAATTACCTTCCTTCAATCTATTTCCTTTCATAAAAATATTAAACACAGCATACAATCATGATCGGCAACAATGAGGTGAATTCGAAGAATTTTGACATCTCTGCGTGCCTATTTTCCGAAGTGGCAACGCCTGAAGCGAAGCGCACGAAATTCGAATTTACAATTCCGAACTTTTTTGGCAGTTTCCAAAAATGCAGAGGGTGCCGAAAATACGACCATCTTTACAGTTCTTTGGTACATATGAGGATAAAAATGGAAGACAAAATTTGAAGCCGTTTCTGAGAATATTGTTTTCTAAATTTAGCAGCTGGATTTATCCACTTTTTCGTCATCAAGGCCCAGCGATAAGAGTTTTTTTGTCGAAAATTCATCGGTTTCCCCCCACAGCATTACACAACTTTCTTTTCTTAAGGAGTACATCCTTCTTAAGGGCGAGAAAGTAAAAATCAGGAACTATAAGGATACCTAGGGAGCCTTGCGAGCAGCGCCAAGTTATCATCAGCTCATCTCCCGATCCACCGATATGGAAGTTCCTCATTAAGAAAACCACGCACATGCGTAAAAATGACGTAAACATTTTTATCAAAACCAGTTCAGATGAACAACTCAAGCTGTTGAATATGTTACTGATATTACCCAGGCTTCTTTCATTCAAGTTAACTCAGCTTGCAAACTTTTGGTTTGGACTGGACCAGGAAATTTTTGTCTTTAGTAATCGAGAAATCCGCAGAACCGACAATGATGTTGAAGGCGTCACAGGAATATTAAATTACATACAACTGTTGACATTACAATTTCTGAATGAAGAAATTGAATAGACTACTCAAGAATTCTGTGAAGAACATATGTTGCATGTCGTAAATATTATTCGAAGTACCATTACAATATTAAAATCGATGAAATCCGCGAAAAATGCTTGGAAAACGAAAATAAGGTAAAAAATGATTTATTACTCGAAATCGAACAAAAATGAAAAAAAAAGGTCATATAAAAATGGGTCATTTCCTTTTGTCGTAGGATATAATGACTTTCTATAATAAAAGGCATCGTTCTAAAATGAAAAGAAAAATAATTCATTCAAATCCGCCCCGTCCCTCGAATTATAACACAGGCAAACCTTTTGGAACATCGACGTTTGGTAACACGGATGCTATGCCATCGATGCCGCATGAGAACCAAACTCTCGTGCGAAGTCGAGTGACGCGACCGTGGAGGATCCAGGGGGCCGTGGCCGGGCGGGGTTCAGGCGGCCGAGGGCGGCGGGAGCATGAATGGACGCAGGAATGTGGACTGGCGGCGGTGTGAGGGGACGCGTCCGACCCACTTAGAGCTGCTCCCGCCCCCCGCGGGACCCGCTCCCTCGCCTCGCTTCAAAGGGCCCCTCCTTCCGTCCCCTTCTCACCGCCCCACCCCACCCGCTTCTCTTCCGTCCTGGGGCCTGGCCGGGTCAGGCCGGCGATTGTCGGGTTGTTTCAAGGCGCGCACGCGCCGATTGTGTGTGTGTGTGTGTGTGTGTGTGTGAATGGGAGTATGCACGAGTTCGTGCGTACAGCATATATGTGTGTGTGTATGTGACGAGTACATGCATCATATAGTTAAGTACATATAACGTATGTATGAACATGAGACGTGTGTGTTTCCTGGGTTCATACGCAAGTGATTTATACGTGAATCCGTAAGTGATGTATGGGTAATATGTTTGTGTGTAGTTTGTGTGTGTGTGTGTGTGTGTGTGTGTGTGTGTTTGCGCGCGCGCGCGCTCGTTGTTGTTGTTGTTGTTGTTGTTGTTGGTGGTGGTGGTGGTGGTGGTGGTGGTTGTTTCATCCCATAAACAGATGTAATTCGTAACCACAAAAGCGTTGAAGCTGTGTCAATGAAAGGATGTCTCGAATGGGTGGATGAAGAGATGGCCAGCAATTTGGGGCACGAAACGAGGGTCGGGTACAGGGCCGTGTTACACCCAACAGAAGGTGAAGCATTAGGGGGCCAGAGCTGGTGGGTGGGACAGGGGGGACACGCAGGGTAGAGCGGCGTGGAAGGGTCAGGAGGCAGAGCGAGGTGCGTCGGGGTGGGACGTGTTGGTGCGATCTAGGTGTTCTCTCTCCACTGGATAGAGAGTTCCGGCGCTGACTTACATGTCAGCATGCGGGGGAAATCCCCTTTCAGGTACCACCCACCATCGAGGAACCACCTCACACAAACAAGCTCTAAGGTTCCGACTGGTTTCCCGACATGTGTTGTAGTGCGGTGCATGTAGTGTGTAAGGGGAAAGGATAGGACAAGGAAGAGGAAGGACAGATCGCGCGCGGTCCGAGGCCCGTTTGTTAGGGTACTGCTCCGGCATTCGCCTGGTGTTGATGGAAGAAATCACAGAAAACTACCGCTCAGAGAAGTCAGCCGCCAGAATTCCCCTCCAGACAGTGGGATCAGCTGTGAAGCTAGAGTCGAATATCAGCCAATGTCGGCACTCGAACCGGAGGACCTGACGGTCAGAGTGGCTGCAGAGGCAGCGGCCATGCTGGCACTCCGCTACAATCAGCCGGCTAAGGCAGCGCGAGGTGGGAAGCACAGAGGGAGAGGAAGGAGGAGACACTGTCAACGGGAGGATCGACAAATTCAGTCGCGGGGGGGGGGGGAGGAGACGGGACGGGGCGGGGCGAGGTGGGGAGGTGCAGGGCGGGGGCAAGGCGACAGGGGCGGGGTGGACCGGGCGGGACGGGTGGGAAGGTGCGGGGCGGAACGAAGCGGGCCGGGTAGGTGCAGGGCGGAAGGGAGTGGCGGGAGCAAGGCGAGAGGGGCGGGGCGGAGTGGTGGAGCGAGGCGCGGTGCAGCGGGACGGGGAAGTGCCGCGCGGGAAGGGTGGGGGCGGGGCAAGGCGAGAGGGGCCGGGTGGGCCATACGGGGCGAGGAGAAGTGGGGCGAGGGACGAGGCGGAGCAGGGCGTAGCAAACGGATCGGGGCGAAGGGGGGGGGGAAGAGGCGGGGCAGAGCGGGGAGGCGGTGAAGTGCGGGGCGGGGAGGTGCAGGGCGGAGAGGGAGAGGCGAGGCACAGCGAAAGGAGCGTGGTAGGGCGGGACGGGGCGGAACTCGCGGGATAGGGTGGTGAGGCGCGGAGTGGGGAGAGGCGGTGCGGGGCAGGAAGGGTGAGAAGGGGGCAATGCGAGAGGGGCGAGGCGGGGGCGGAGGCGGAGCAGGGTGTGGCAAACGGATCGGAGCGAGCGGGAGGGTGGGGGGAGGGGCGTGTCGGGGCGATGTCGCGCCGCCGCGTGACCCCGTGGCCCGGCGCCCGCGTGCTTCCGCCGAGTGCTTTGTCCCGTCCCTTCCCTTGGCCCATTCATGCCCGCAGCCATTGTCCTGCCTCGCCGCCACGCCCTCCCCCCTCCCTCACAAACGCACGCGACCGCCAGCTCACCCTTTCAACGCAGCGCACCCACTCACACAGACACCCAAAGAAACGGAAGCCAACGATAAGACTGGTCGCGGTTGTCGTCACGAGTTTCGACGTTTCCTCTCAACTTAAAAATAGCAATATACTGGGAGCGGTAGCTCAGTGCATGAACTGATGTCACTGCAGCGCCACCGACCGGCAGGTCCTAGGTTCCAGTCCTGACGGCGGCAGGATCTTCTATACTAGCTTTTCAGCGAGGTCGAATTCAGTCGCTGTCTGGAGGAGAATTCTAGCGGCCGGCTGCTCTGATCGGTACTTTCCCTTGGTTTCTCAGATCAACACCAGGCGAATGCCGGAGCAGTACCCTAACAAACGGGCCACGGACCGCGCGCAATCTTTCCTTCCTCTTCCTTGTCCTATCCTCTCCCCTTACGCACACTTACACTAACATCCACTACACTACCGCATATACCGGGAGTCCGGTCGGGAGCCCTGGTTAGGGAGAAACCCCTCTAGCCGACGGTAGGTCGGCGCCGGATCTCGCCAAATAGCGGGGGAAGATCACCGCCATATCCCGAAAAAACATGCACTACACTAACGGGACTAATCACCAAAGCAGTTGACGCGCCCGAAAACACGAAAAAATCAATCAATCAAAAAATAGCAACAAATTATGTTATGGATGCATGTGAGTCGACTGTACGGTGATGTAGAAACACAGGGGGAAAGACGACTAGATGGGAAAGCGATATAAGAAGACGGAGGGGTATCACCTGGCACCATCCTGCTCGACACAGAAACATGAAGTGAAGTGAAGTGATTTCATTTCTTCTGAATATGACTGAATAACTTCTGACTGGTGTGTAGGTGAGGGTTCCTTCGTCTCTCTATGTATATACGCGTATATGTTTGTATGTATGTATATTTGTGTAATATGTACGTTTATTCATTTATATGGTAGTGTGTATGCATTTTAATGTTTAGTATAGGAATGTAAATGCCATCTGCATATATAGGAAATGACAGTCAATTTGTTTGTTTATATTTATTTTTTATATATTATTTTATTTGTAATTGTATTTTTGCATTCTGCCACCTGGCATCATTTGCCCAATTGTAGAATAAATTTCTATCTATCTATCTATCTATATGGGACAACACGAAATCTCAGTTTAAAAAATCCATAATATGTGGCGTGATATAATGTTTAAAATTAATTGTTTCAGTGCAACAATCAAAAGAGAAGAATATACAAAAGGATTACCGCTCAGAGGACTTCTCCGTGTCAATCCTTTTGTCACTTCCTCTCCTACTTAGTACGGTGAATATCAAGTGATCATTTGCAAGGAACAATTTGTCTAATGTACCAACACATTCTGTTGTTTGCCTACTACTAGCTAGAGGCCATTGCCTCAATCAAATGATCTAATTTAATAATAATAATAATAATAATAATAATAATAATAATAATAATAATAATAATAATAATGTTAGATACGAAAATATAGCTATTGATTTCCAAGACATAACATTACATTTCCTTACAAAAATTGCCCATTTATAAAACAAGGGGAAAATAATCAATTATTCTTATTGCTGGGACAATGGGGACATTTTTTTTATCTTTCCCCCCGCCAGTTTCTCTGACTGGGCGGTAGTTTATTTCCATGTTAGGGATACATGCGCCGCAGCTCGTTGGCTTTTGCGGCAGAGAAGAGGACAGTGCTTACTTACTGACTTAATACTAACTTAAACTATGGATGAAGCCGGCGCTTTTGCAGGCAACCTAAGGTAGCATTCGTGCTTATATAGTCTTTTGGTGTTTCGTATTAGTAACGTCTTGATTGTTTTCATTTCCATTCACTCACTCATTTATACTTGTATCTATTTACACTTATTTATACGTCTAGCACACGCACATTCACACGACACTATATACACTATTTACACAATGGGGACAAAGAGGGTAGCACCATGAAAAACGGACACGAGAGGTGACACAAAAGAGAGAGACATGCCCCTCCCCACCCATGAGCTTGTTCCTCAGACGGAAACACACATAAAACGCTGCTTTACAGAGAACCAGTTATTTTTAATAAATAATTAATAACAATAATAATACAAATGAACAATAATCAAACACCAATGTCTAAACGTCCCAGTTCTCCATATGTCACACACAGTTTTTAACTATTTTGACGTTAAATAAATAAATTAATAAAATACACGGCGCAAACAGTCACCAACACCGTTTTCGATAGAATTGGTGGTATTTTTTCAGCATCAAAACTTCGAGGACATTTCTTTGAAATTTAAAAAACGTTCAGAAAATTAAGTAAACAATATTGCAACACGGGAATAAAGTCTATTGCGGAGACAAACGGAACGCATTTTCTGCTTTTTTAATAAGATGTATATGTAAATAACCGAGCGAAGTGACTCAGGCCGTAGCTAGCGTGCTCATTTCACATTCGGGAGGCCCGGGTTCGATCTCCGCGCCGGCCATCATGACCGGATTTTTCGTGCTTTCCCTCGGTTATCCAGGCGAATGCTGCTATGGTTTTGCTGAAAGGTCACGGCCGCCAAACCGGCGTCGCCAGCCGAATTCGTTAACTACGTGAAGTCGCGAAGGTGAAGCGCATTTAACTGAATTTTGAATACGTGCACAGAATTCACTTCTCCTCATAGCATGTCACATAGAGATTCTAACTGTTTTTGACGTAAAAAGAAATAAAAAAAAAATAAAAAATTCAAGACATCTCAGGTTCCTGGTTGGGTGACTGACTAGGATTCCCGGGATCTAACGGAGGCTTATTGACCTTTAGGAGACATATAATGGCTAAATACAAATACGAAAATATGTAAATACGTCTTACAACTCACAAATAATACGAGATTTTAAAGTATGTGCTAATGAGGCTTATGCAAATTCTCTTTCGTGATTTCGTCACACATTTCAAAAGCCACAATTGCTTTACACAACTCTCCTGTACTGGTCTTGCGAGGCTCTCGCTTCGAAGAACGATGCTGCTGTATGGGTTTGACGGAGGTCTTCACACCAGTAATGAGTCATGAACTATGTGAGTTGTTGGCAATATTTTTGGAACACAGGAAAAAGGCAACAATAAATCACCATCGTCCTACAAACAGCACAAAGACAAATCTATCAAAATGTTTACTAATTTATTTGATTCTCGTGAAGATTTCTTACAATATAATATTAATTTTTTACTACTATAACATTAAAAATTATCTCACTGTTAACCTTTAACTCTGCTGGTGAAAAATACTAACGTAACTGTGCTGATGGGGTATGAGAGACCCAAGACAGGAAATAATTCACTCAACGCAATATTTTCCAACGAAAAGTGTATTTAATGCAATACAACATGATAAATTATATTTTTCGGCAAAAGTAAAGAAATTAAATATAAGCAGAAAAACGCATCAATATTGATAAACGCACAAGACCAAAACGAAATTTTTAGAATGCTATGTAATTTCCCAAGCAGAATACTTAAAACAAAGTTTGAGTGTTGTAAAACAAATTTGGGTCAGTTAATGCAAAGATGTTTCGTCTTTCTGTCAGCGCCTCGTGAACAATCTTTATTATTTTCTTTGGAACTACTGATTGTAGTCTGACCACGGGTTGATCCCGAAACTTGTTACTACTGTTCAACAACAATCCCAGGATTTCTTTGTCGGTGATTGTCGACATTTCAAATGCAAAGCTGCAATTAAAATAAAAAATGAACTCTTTGTAATATACACAATGTATTTCCTATCCATATTCTAAAAACTAACGTTGCTTAATACTCAATTACATATACATACTACATATTCTAACGTTGCTTAATACTCAATTACATAAGAAATCATGTATTTAAAAAAACATACGTAACAATGGTGGTGGGGACTAGGGTACCCGGAATCATTCAAATGGACTATAACTCATCACTACACAGACGTAACGTGAAGATGGTTCGTTAGTTCACAAACCCCACGATTTGAATGGAATACACAAGTTGCTGAGAAAATATTTATAAAACTACTTAAATTATTTAAAAAATTTAATAGTGTGGGTCTCACAGACCGGCACAGTTAAAAGTTAAATTACTATTATTTTTTTTACTAATAATAAAACTGCCGGGCGTCCCTCGGTTCGATTGACGTTACAGTCCCTGTTCCCCATACAAATTATTTTGCATTCCTTCGGGCGTCCCTCGGTTTGATTGACGTTACAGTCCATGATCACCATACAAATTATTTTGCATTCCTTAGCACAAGTTTAACCTCTGATTCTGTTATGTTCACGAAATATTTTTTTGTGCTGTGGCGGCGTTGACGGCGGCGTGGGCGGAGTGGAGAGGGGAGAGGATAGCAGGCCGACCCAGGTGGCCATGGAAATGCGAATTGCCGAATTGACCTTTCGCTGGCGGCTGGGGGGAGGGGGCTGGAGGAGGCTCGGCAGACGTGACCTTTCCGTCGAACGGTCTTACGACGCGCAAAGGTCGCAGAGCGGTGACAGTCGATTGGGGTTCGGTGGGGGAGGCGCCGAAATTTCTCTTTTCGCGACCCGCGACGATGATTATTGGTCTGAAATTGCCTCGAAGAAATTTGCAAGAGGTGATGAAGTCCAGTGGACTGATTCCACTGTTGCATTGATTGATTGATTGATTGATTGATTTTTTCGTGTTTCCGGGCGCGTCCACTGCTTCGGTCATTAGTCCCGTAAGTGTAGTGCATGTTTTTCTCGGGAGATGGCGGTGATCTTCCACCGCTGGATGGCGAGATCCGGCGCCGACCTACCGTCGGCTAGCGGGGTTTCCCCCTAACCAGGACTCTCCCACCAGCGGGGCACCGCCCCAGCCGGGACAAGCTCTAAGCTCCCGATCGGTCTCCCGGAATATGTGGTAGTGTAGTGCATGTTAGTGTGTGTGTGTGTGTAACGGAAGAGGATAGGACAAGGAAGAGGAAGGACAGATCGCGCGCGCTCCGTGGCCCGTTTGTTAGGGTACTGCTCCGGCATTCGCCTCGTGTTGATCGGAGAAACCACGGAAAACTACCGATCAGAGCAGCCGGCCGCTAGAATTCTCCTCCAGACAGCGACTGAATTCGACCTAGCTAAAAAGCTAGTGTCGAAAATCCTGCCACCGTCAGGACTCGAACCTAGGACCTCCCGGTCAGTGGCGCTGCAGTGACATCAGTTGATGCACTGAGCTACCGCTAACGGTCCCACTGTTGCAAAACTCAGAAGGTTAAGGTGTATCAAAAGCAATCGCAGAAATAGGAAGTTCATCACAAAGAAGAAAGAAAAAAGAGAGAATAGGACGAGGAAGAGGAAGGAAAAATCACGCGAGGTCTGAGGCCTGTTTACTATGGTACTGCTCCGGCTTTCCTCAGGTACTGATCGGAGAAACCACGAAAAAACTATACTAAATGAGACCAGCTGGCCGCTAAAATTCTTCTTCAGACAGGGGCTGAATTCGACCTAGCTTCTAGTCTGTGGAAAATTCTGCCCTGGACTCGAACTGCTTTGGAAACGCTACAGCGACAGCGGTAGTGAGCTAGCTCAAACGGTCATTTGTTTCATATTTTCACTCTAAATGTGAAATAATATTTGCTTATGCTTGTAGATGGACACTTGGGCAAAAAATGGACATACATTTTGCTTTTGAAAATCCACAACTTGAAAATAACATCAAAAAAACGAGTATTTGCACGGCCTTGGGTACAGCAATTGACTGCAATATCGATCGCACGAGCAGCTGTTGAAGTGATGTGAAACTCAAACAGCGCATGCGCAGAATATCGAGATTGCTGATCGAGTGGCTGATTGAAGATGGAATCGATTTCTATAACGCTTCGCCATGCAAAAACTCCCTAATGTGCTTCCGACTGCTAGCTGGAACTGTGTATACACCTCGCGTGCCCCCTCCCCCCAGGCCTCATTCACAACGCGAACTTTAACGTAAACGTAACGATAAAGTTCGTAACCTAGTAATGAGAACGCAACCTAGAAATGAGAAATCAAACGAGATCATTCACAACGCCTTGACTTAACCGTAGACGTAAATCCGTTAACTTAAAAGAATTCATAAGCACCAGACCTTTACGTTGATATTAAGTCGGAATTTTACCGAAGACCAATCAGAGAGCAGGGTGAAAAAAATGCACAACAGAATTCGCGAGAAGCGAATTAAAGGTTATGTCATTTCATTATTGTAATGTAGAGAACTACTTTGCGAACGGTTTTGACGCTTGTAGTGAATTCAAAGTAAGAGTTTGGGCAATATTTCCGGTGACTTTAACTCGACATGGCGAATAAAATAATTATGTTCGACGAATTACTCGTGCATTTGGTACAAGACAATCATTGTTTGTAAAATAAAAGAAATGCTAATCGCAAATCGATTGGAAAGTCGAAAAAAAAGCTAGAAACCATGATGAAAACATCTTTCCACCATGCTAGAAACGAATCGATCAAACTTCATTACGTTGAATTCTGATTGATTCAGAAGAAACTTACGTTCCAGCTAATGAACTTCATTGTGAATGCTCGTTTTTATGAATAAACTTTACTGCTAAATGTACAACATTACATTTAACTTTCAACCAGCAAACTTCTATTTTGTTACACAAATGGTCTCACCCATAACACACGATTTAGAGGTTCTTTATGACTTAAATAATTTTATTTTACAAACCTAATGAATATTTTAATTCACACACGTATACATTTTCATTTCAGAACATATTTTTCACTCCTCTCTATTACTAACTCTTGTTCATTTATGTTCAGTGTACTCCACGAAACTGCGTGTGCTCACTGATCTGTGCTCATGGCCCGATCCATTTCCCTAACGAAATAAAACCGATATTATGTAATAACCAGTATATTATTATTATTATTATTTATTTCAAAACATTTATCGGAATTTATACCTCAATACAAATGGTTTAAATGCACAGAATGTAAATGTTATGGTGATTCAAAATACTTACAGAAACACCCCGAATCCACGTGAAAAAAACAAAAACTGACGAGCGTAACACATATCTAGAGTGAAATGAATCACTACGACAGATAAACTGATTAAACGAAGTGACGTAACGTTCAGCGGTCAGGGTTGCCAATATATGTTCCAGTAAAACAATATAAACATTGAGTGGAGTGGTCTGCACCCCAGTCAGTGTACCGATTGAGGGTTAAGTTCGCATTGTGAATGAGGCCCCACAGACAGGGCCAGATTACCCAACAGGCTGAGTAGGCTACAGCGTAGGGCGCGCAATTTGTGGGGGCGAACGAATTTCAGCGGATGCAAAATTTCATAAGCCGAACTTTTGAATGTCTTTATAGACATATTACATATTTGTAACAAAAAAAGTAATTAATGAAACATACATCCATTCATATACATAGACAAAATGAATACAAAAGTATCATATATTTATTAAATCAATATAGTGGTGAAAATTATTTATACGTACAATCAGGTCTTCATTTCTGAGCGAACGCGACGGAACGGCGTTCCAATACCTCGGGAATAATTATTAAATTATAATATAAATATTCAACTATATCTAATAAATTAAATCATTAATTTGGGGAACCTAAAATTTGCATCAATCAAGCACTGCGTATAATCAATTATTTATACGTACACAATATTTGCCTCGCAAATATTGTAATTTTTTTATTCAAAATGGTATAAATAGCTTTAATGTTTAAAAAAGCAAATAAAACATTCGACAGCCTAGGGCGCACGTAAGTCCAAGTCAGGCCGTGCCCCCAGACAGAACGGGGAGCCACGCGTTGCCGCCAAGATGGCGGCGGGGGAGAGGCGTGGCCCACGGCCTCCTGGGCGCCGCCCGGCCGGCGCCACGGCCACCCACAACGCGCTGCCCGCCCACGCACTCGGGCCGGGCCAGCTCCCTCCCAGCACGGCTCGCCACGGCCGCCCCACGTGCGCGTCCACGAACGCGCGCGCACAGTGGGCGCAGAACGAGCCACGGCGGCGGCGATGGTGTAACGGTTGGCGTAGAGGGTTGTTATACCCAAATTCGTGGGGTCACACCCCATCGAAGCCTGGATTTTTAAGGGCGAAAAAATCCTTGATGCGCCTTCCTTCGGAGGGGAAGTTTTGATTAATTGATTGATTTTTTCGTGTTTCCGGGCGTGTCAACTACTTTGGTCATTAGTCCCGTTAGTGTAGTGTGTGTTTTTTTCGGGAGATGGCGGTGATCTTCCCCCGCTGGATGGCGAGATCCCGTGCCGACCTACCGTCGCCTAGTGGGGTTTCCCCCTAACCAGGACTCTCCCACCAGCGGGGCACCGCCCCAGCCGGGACAAGTTCTAAGCTCCCGACCAGTCACCCGGAATATATGGTAGTGTAGTGCATGTTAGTGTGTGTGTGTGTGTGTGTGTGTAAGGGGACAGGTTAGGACACGGAAGAGGAAGGAAAGATCGCGCGCGGTCCGTGGCCTCGTTTGTTAGGGTAATGCTCCGGCATTCACCTGGTGTTGATCGGAGAAACCACGGAAAACTACCGATCAGAGCAGCCGGCCGCTAGAATTCTCCTCCAGACAGCATCTGAATTCGACCTAGCTGAAAAACTAGTATCGAAAATCCTGCCGCCGTCAGGACTCGAACCTAGGACCTCCCGGTTAGAGGCGCTGCAGTGACATCAGTTGATGCACTGAGCTACCGCTACCGGTCCGGAGGGGAAGTAAAGCTGGCTGTCCCATGTAGTAGATTTACTAAATTATGTAAAATGTTAATTATGTAAAAGATCCTCAAGCCTAAATTAAGCATGTGACCTAAATTCAAACTGCCTGTTTCGTCGCCCAAGTAATACCTTCTTTCTCGCCTAGTAGGTGAAAGGAGCGTAACGATATTTGCGTGGTCAGACGGAAGAGCAGGCCTCATGGCCTGAGTCATTCATTCATAAGCACATGCGGAAGTGGGAGGCGGTCCTACTGTCAGGAAACATTGACTATTCTTTGTTTTTTCTGAACGTGACACATGAGGGAATTATCTTCAAGAAGGAATGAGGCACGACTTTTTGCGTCTTTCTTGGATCTGCCGCAAGATGTCGCATGATCGCGACCGTATCAAGCAGTGCTGTAGATCCAGTGACTCTAGCGGCAGGACCGAGAAAGGCGCAAAAGGTCGTGCCATATTTCATCTTGAAAATAATACCCTCAGCTGCCACGTTACGGAAACCCAAGTATAAGGAAGCTACAAAATGGAATAAACATTTTCGAACGACAGTAGAACCCCGGTATTCCGAACTAATTGGGAGAGTGGTCTGTTAGGATTCGGAAATGTTCGGATTATCCAAAAAAGTGTACCGTCAATATACAAATACATCTAAAGGATTACCTGACACAATGCAACGTAGCGGGCGATGTGAGAAAATGGCAACGCAGCGTGGCGATCGTATCACCAAGCAGATTCAGTTCCTATCTATTTATTTATTTAGTAAAAAAAAAATTCAAAAACTGTATGTGATGTATGGGGGAGAAAATCATCTGCGCATGCTTTCTTGAGTTTCAGAATCCCTTACCAACAATTTAACTATTAATAGTTGAAAGATGAAAAATAATAGTAATAATAATAATAATAATAATAATAATAATAATAAAAATAATAATAAATTTTAAAAAGCGAGAGATTAACATTTCAAAAACTAGATATTTTTGTTGTCAAATTATAGAAAACTTATTTTTAACGGTAAAGGTTCCTTACGCCAAAAGAAGATTACCGACTTTGCATGTGCCTCTAAGTAAAACTTTCTGTTACAAAAACTTGGAAAATACATCTTAGTTACCAGTGCAATAAAAGTTTCATTTCGACAAGTTGTTTTAATAATTTGTTGTTCAATTCTACAGTTCTGATTAAATCCTTTCTTTATAATAAGTACAATTCTTCAAAGAAGCATTTTAATAATTTTATTTTTTTCCTCCATCCCCAATTTTGTTCGGATTAACCGAAATTTCGAATTTTCGAGGTGCGGACTAGCATCGTTCTCCTGCAGTTAGTTTTCCCCCTAATACCTTTAGTCTACCATACAACCGCGTCAACGAAGGTTATGGTTGTTCCAATAGTAATTTTGGGGTGAACTCTGGGCTTAAACCGGGAGCGGTAGCTCAGTGCATCAACTGACGTCATTGCAGCGCCTCTGACCGGGAGGTCCTAGGTTCGAGTCCTGACAGCGGCAGGATTTTCGACACTAGCTTTTCAGCTAGGTCGAATTCAGTCGCTGTCTGGAGGAGAATTCTACCGGCCGGCTGCTCTGATAGGTAGTTTTCCGTGGTTTCTCCGATCAACACCAGGCGAATGCCGGAGCAGTACCCTAACAAACGGGCCACGGACCGTGCGCAATCTTTCCTTCCTCTTCCTTGTCTTATCCTCTTCCCTTACACACACACTAGCATACTCACAGGAAGGTCACCGCCATCTCCCGAGAAAAAAAACATGCACTACAGTAACGGGACTAATGACCAAAGCAGTTGACGCGCCCGGAAACACGAAAAAATCAATGAATCAATCAATCTCGGATTAATGTTCTTTTCCACTTGGGGTCTGAAATATAAAATACCCCGGTTATTTTGGTGGGCCAGACGAGCACCGGGAAGTTCAACGATTCCCGCATTTATGTACCGTGCTCGGTGACCCACTGTGGCGCCGCGAGTCCCCCAACAGAGTAGCTGTCACAAACGACCGTAAATCACCATTTTAATGTCGCCCTTACACTGATTCCCAATTTCCAGAGAATGTTAAGACGCTGGGTCCGAAACGCGCAGCTGGAAAACAGCTACGTTCTTCCAGACTTAGACTCGAAGCAGGAATGTTGCCGTGCTAGATTCTTTAGGAATTTTGTCGATATTCTCAAGAATATACACCAGGTAGGTTACTATAAGTAGTTTAGACGTGACCTCGATTGTCGTAGTAAGGGCTAACCTAAGCTCGAGTAGCGATTACAGTTTTTCGATCGGCTGAGTAGTTGGTTTGGACAATATTTTTGTCGGGATGAAAATACTCGAGGTTGGTTGCTCTTATAGGTTGTGTTACTGAGTTCCTCTTTTTAATTTGAGTGGTTTGCATAAGATCGGTCAGATTATGTCACTGCCTGAGTAAGAATTCTAGAGGCTAGTGCTTTCATCGGTCGTTTCCATGGTTTCATATTATCAGTTCCAGGCGAATACGGATGCAATACCTTAAGAAAGGGACCACGGTACGAGTATGATCCTTCCATCGGTAGGAAGAGGCATTGAACTTCCTGTCTATCCACCCGAAAACTACAGTGAGAAATTACTTTAAATTTAATGTAGATTTAACGTACTATGAGTTTTAATGTACCTTGCACATGAAAGGGAGATTAATGCACCTGTACATTAAATTTAATGCTTAAATTAAAATCAATGTAGATTTAATGTACAACTGTTAACTTAACTTCCTTGTGTACATTAAATTTAATTGTAGACGTACATTAGTTACTGTACGTGTACATTAAATTTAATTTACGTACATGAAAGTTACTTTTGTGTATTTTTACATTAAAAGTAATGCAGACATTCCTGACAGTGTACAAGTAACGTCCATAAGTCAACGATATCGAATATCAGGTATAAATAAAACATTTAATTATGGAAGTATCAAAAACTCAACATTCAAATATTTTTCATAAGATCAATTTTAAAAGTTGATTGTTGAATACTTTGTGAGTCGAGCAGCGATCGTGAGAATGAAGAAAACCTCTAGCCTAACACACACGAGGGTAAACATAAATCAACCTGGCGATTTCAAGCCCGACATGCAGCAAGTAGCAACATTGTTTCTTTTCTCAAATAAACATCTTACACGGCAAGTCGGTCGTTACCACGCGTGTGTGTTCGTTTTGTGCACTAAGCCCACCAGTCTACTTCACTGCTTTTCATTTAAATTGGTAATGGCAACACAACAAAAACGTCGCGACCTTTACCGCGGTTTCCGTATGCAACGAGCTGTCTGCGCACTTGATTTTATCTTTAAATGTCAGAGATGCAGACAATCGCAGAAGTAGCGCAAACACAAAACCCCCACAGTAGAACAAAACTCAGATTTTCTGGGAAAAAGAAATTCAAAGGTTCTACTCGTACATTTTTGTATTAAGAACCATTAAAAATTTATACGCTTTATTATGAATTTATTAGGAATACCCCAAAGACAGTCCCCATAACTTATGCATATTTTGGGAGCTGATATTTCATAACTTTAAATTGATTCTTCGATATTTTTGTGGTAATTCTCTTTATGGCGAAATAATCTAATTCGACGAGCGTATTTTTCAAACAGAAATTCGGAAATTAATTTTTCACACATTTTATTTTTAAGGGAATAATCTACGTTTTTAATTCATATTGGCAGTTTCGTAATTTACGCTTCGTAATGTCAGTAGTATGACTTAAATGCAAACAAGTAAATCCGAAATTACACTTTGAAATGTACTGAGACAATTCTTTGGATCTGATTCATATGTACTCCTAATACCACACAAACCGTAATCATTAGTGAGGGAAGAATTTAGTATGTATTAGCATTTGTTGATAAAATTAGTACTAAGGGAGGAGAGACAAAATATCTTTGAGATAAAATTATATTGATGCTTTCTAGATCTCCCCATTAAAATGAGGAAATAAGGGAAACTAATTTAATATTTCGCCTTTTCTCAACTTCAACGAATATAAAAGCGTAAGAAGTACAGTGTGCCCGTATGTGAAGGGCCTTTCTCTTCTTCCCGTGACCTTCTCCGAACAGCGAACTGGGGAAGCTGAAATCTCCTGCGATGACCTCGAGAGCTGAGGCTTTCGGGATCAGTAATTTTAATTGTTCTTATAATTTATTTACTTTGTTTTGTCAGTTAAATCATAATTATAAATTAATAAATACGACCACTCTCAAATGAAACGTTTTCAAATATCGTTTTGTTGTTGCCAATGTCACATCCCTAGTTAGAGATTGAACACGAAGGAAATCATAATAGTAGTTTATGCAATTAGTTTATAATGTTAAGCTTTATTGCATGAGTACATGTTTTGAAAACGAGCGACGTTAGGAGCGAGTTTTCAAATTTGTACGAATGCAATAAAGCAACATTATAAACGAGTTGCATACGCTATTTTTTGTATAACAGCATTATAAATTTACAAGAGAATCAAACTTAATTTCGCGAAACAACTTTCTTCTGACGTCTCGGGTGCTTGACATCTGTTCGAGAAAACAGTGGTCGGCTGTTCCATGTGCCGCTACCACCCCAAGATTCTCTCTTCGCGATTGGCTGAATGTGTGATGACGCAATCATTCGTGCCGTAAAACCTAATACGTCATCATTTGTGCTGTAAAAGGTCCTTTTATGAACGATTTCTTGCAACAGAAAACCTCGTTTATAATGCTGGTATACAAAAAAATCTATTTAAGTATTATACCGCAGATTCTCGACCATATTTTGCACACGATTTCGCATTTTGCGACCAATTCTGCATATTATTGCAGATTGAAAGCCTTTCCTAAGCTACTGCATTAACCGTCAAACATACAATTACCGATATATTTTCTAGCGTTTGGTAAAATTTCTCCTTGTTAGAATTCCTAAAAACGACTAATCTCTAGTGCAATATCATAAATTTCCACATTACTTTAATGTAATTTACATTACCATGAACGTACATTAAATTTAATGTACACGCGTACTTTAGGATGCAAGAAACAAAGCTTTACGGTCATACTTAGAAGGAATGAATCGATGATCTTGAAGGACTGGTGATTGTGAAATTAAGATATGAATGATGAGAGGAGGGGAAACGGAAGAACCTTTACATTAAATATACACTGATTTTTACTTATGCTTTTATTTCAATGTACAAAAATATTAAGATTTACATTAAGGGCAACATTAAGTTTCATGTACAAAACATTAATGTATTTTAGATGTAATGTAACCATGAAGCAGCAGCAATCGTGTGTCACGTGCCTTCGATGGTGGTTATTACACGCGCTCGTTTTTTGACCCCCGGCATACCTACCCCCACTCCTTTGCTAACATTAGATGAATGTTCGTAAATGATAGCAACGAGGATTGTGGACAAAACATGATAACCAGAAATGTTCGCTCCCGTGCAATAGAAACTACTTTGTATCGAAAAACGAACTACAAATTCAATTTCCAATTCATTTTGTGAAAATAAACACGCTTCCCAGTCCTCTCGCAACTAACGAAGCGACGGCTCAAGAAAACGTGCGTGGATAATACGGGGGAAGGGATAAAGGGCGTGGATAATACGTGGGAAGGAATAAAGGGCGCGGATAACACGTGGGAAGGGATAAAGGGAGCGGATGATACGTGGCAAGGGATAAAGGGCGCAGATAATTCGTGGCAAGGGATAAAGGACGCGGATAATACGTGGGAAGGGATAAAGGACGCGGATAATACGTGGGAAGGGATAAAGGGCGTGGATAATACGCAGGAAGGGATAAAGGGCGCGGATAATACGTGGGAAGGGATAAAGGGCGAGGATAATACGTAGGGAGGGATAAAGGGCGCGGATAATACGTGGGAAGGGATAAAGGGCGTGGATAATACGTGGGAAGGGATAAAGGGCGCGGATAATACGTGGGAGGGGGTAAAGGACGTGGATAATATGTGGGAGGGGGTAAAGGGCGTGGATAATATGTGGGAGGGGGTAAAGGGCGTGGATAATACGTGGGAAGGGATAAAGAGCGCGGATAACACGTGGGAAGGGATAAAGGGAGCGGATGATACGTGGCAAGGGATAAAGGGCGCAGATAATTCGTGGCAAGGGATAAAGGACGCGGATAATACGTGGGAAGGGATAAAGGACGCGGATAATACGTGGGAAGGGATAAAGGGCGTGGATAATACGCAGGAAGGGATAAAGGGCGCGGATAATACGTGGGAAGGGATAAAGGGCGAGTATAATACGTAGGGAGGGATAAAGGGCGCGGATAATACGTAGGAAGGGATAAAGGGCGCGGATAATACGTGGGAAGGGATAAAGGGCGAGGATAATACGTAGGAAGAGATAAAGGGCGCGGATAATACGTGGGAAGGGATAAAGGGCGCGGATAATACGTGGGAGCCGCGATTTCGCCCTCACGCCCTGCCCCGAATGGCTCGTCGGGGTCGTCTCGCTCGGCCGCCTCCGCTCCCATGCGCCCCGCCCCGCCCCGTCCCGCTCCGCGCACCGGAAGTACCCGCCCGTCAGCCCGCACGCCGTCGCTTCCGGCAACCGTTTCCGCCTGGAGCCACCTCGCCTCGGACAGCTGGCCGAGCTGCGGTGCATGTTCGCGTCCATCCACTCATGTTGGCTGCCTTCTTCGCGATGCATTTAGAGCATAGGCTTCGGAATCTTTGTCTGGTGGGTTTAACTCATTAACGCGCAACGTAATTTTGTGCGCGTAGCGCTCTTCCATTGTCGTCGCGACCGTTAGATCTTAGCTGCGTATGCCTCTCAACATCTGTGCGTCGCGACCGTTAGATCTTAGCTGCGTATGCCCCGTCAACATCTGTGCGTCGCAGCCGTTAGATCTTAGCTGCGTATGCTCCGTCCACATCTGTGCGTCGTGACCGTTAGATCTTAGCTGCGCATGCCCTGTCAACATCTGTGCGTCGCGACCGTTAGATCTTAGCTGCGTATGCCCCGTCAATATCTGTGCGTCGCGACCATTAGATCTTTGCTGCGTATGCCCCGTCAACATCTGTGCGGGCCAACCCCCGTTTGCTTTATTACTCGAACACTTTTTATTGAACCCTGAAATACCTACCCCATCTCCTTTACTAAAATTAGGTGGTTTAACAATAAATGATAGCAACGAGCGTTATAGACAAAATCTGACAATATTAGAAATATTTGCTTCCTTTAAATGGAAACCATTTTGCATCGAAAACGAGCAACAAATTAGATATAATATTTCTTTTGTCAAAATAACCAAACTCCTCACTCCTTTCGCAACTAGCGAAATGTGGGCCCAAGAAAACGTGCGCGGATAATACATGGGCCTCTCCCTCGGACTTGACCATACGCATACAACAGCTACGCACGGTTTTGGAAAAGTATTTGAACCGACGCAAGCCATGAATACATCCCGACCAGGACAGTACAATTCTTTAGAAATCTCGGCTAAATCAACATCTAGTATTCTGTAGTTCCAAAACTTGCTTGTGTGTTTCGTTTATAATATGTCTGTTGACAAAATAAAATTCACAATATAAGAATTAGAGATAAGAATAACACCTGAAGTTGAATTTGCTTGCCTCATTTTGGGGCAAAGGGCTTATTTGGGATAAGCAAGGTACTACTGATGTACACGTAAGTAGACGGAAAATTAAATAGTCTCTGGCCATGTGAAAGGTATCAATGGTTTTCTCAGATTCCCAGTAAGTCTGGAAAAATACGAAAAAACAATGAATCAGCTTAGATTTTGAATGAAAAACACAAATATTTGATTGTGTTGATCAGTAATTTCTCATAGTACCTGATATTGTGGACTATAAATAGACTACGACAGCAGTTTCCAAACAGTGGACAGCACCATTTTTGCTGCTGTAGGTCAATTGTTTCATAAATATGCATGTTTAATCACTAGGTATAAATGCCCGCCGTTGCCAACACTCTGAACGACACACGTAAATAAAATAATTGATATAAGGCGACTCCGGTTATAGTGAACTCGGATATAGTGAACCCTCGGTTATAGTGAAGTCACTGGTCTTGTTTCACTTACATTACAAATAAGCATAAGATGATTCTGTTATAATGATCGTGAACCTCGGCTATAGTGAACCTAGGAAAGAAGTCCTGGAAATTGATTGGGTCTCTTATGTTATTAGACGATTAAAAGGGCCTTCGGACAATGGGATGGCGTTCCAATAGTGCAAAAGGCATTCAAAGTTGTCAAGACTGCATTACGATACTTAGAGATACAGGACAATGCCGAATCAAGTATGGAGGAAGCACGAACTCTGCACAAGGATCTTAATAAAGTCGTAGAATGTACACAATTGAAAATAATTGATTTTTTACGTACAAATAAAGACATTGAAATTTTCAGTTCGTGCTATTAAAGAATTTTGTGGTATATTAATAAAACCAATCATTCCAATCCCATTAATTCAATCAATTAATGGAGAAAATCCATTTATTTTTGACATCATCGGATATAGTGAACCACACATGTTAGTCACCAGAAATTCACTATAACCGGAGTCGACAGTATTTATTGATAGTGCATTTTTTTAAATTCGCCATTTTAAATTTAATAGTACAATATTTGATGGTGCATTATTGCTTCTGTCACGTTTTTCATGAAATCATATTGAGCCACTAGCAAAGGAAGTCTTTTTAGAAGAACTAGCTTTTCATTCGACTGAGTTCACACAACAGAAATCATACCTATTCTATATATCAGTCTTTTTCTGATTTCATTTACGTTCTTTTTTTATCTCACTTATTTTCCACCAGCACAAAATCCATTCCGCTGCCTTATTATGTTCACTCTACGCCATTCACGTTTCATTCACCACCGCCTACACACTTCATTCCATTGGGGTTCTGCTTTTGTGATCACGTGTTTGAATTGTGCACCGATGCCTGAGTGTGTTTTTAGTTTCCTGCCAACACAATAGTCATTCAGGAATGAAGAAAAGAACGTATGGGGAAGAAACAAAGCGGTACTTCCTGAAGTCTTGATGGTACTCAACGCGTAAGCAAAGAAAAAGGCTATAGAAGTTAAAAAAGATGTAAAAAGGAAAATTAAGTTTTTTAGGGGGAGTTCACACTGGAAACAAGGAAAAGGGCGAAGAAAAAACGGGGAGGAGGAAAATAAATGCTAAGAAAACATACAAAGGGCTAGGGCCAAGAGAAAAGGTAAAACAAAATGGGAGAGAAAACGAGTAAGACGTATCAACACGATTTTTGCAATTCGTGTCATCAAAGGCAACAAATAATTTCGATTTGTCTTCCGTATGCACGTTGAAAGAACATTTATAGCAGAAGGATAAGTATAACATTCCTTAACTCCAATCTCGTGAGAGGAAATGTGAAAACGTGAACCATGAACGCTATAAACTCCATGTTCACTCATCAGTAATCACGCACGAAGCTAAAGGGAGGCAGACGAAGAAGTGAGGCCTTTCGCTACATTAAACATAATTGGCAATTGGAAATATCAGAGCACATGCAACCAATTTTACAGTTTCACTGTAAAACACATCCTAAATAAAACAATTACTGTCAAACTAGTAGAAAGTAAGAAATAAGCCACTGCGTTAAAATTTCCAATGATATTCAACTAAAAAAATCCTCAGAAGATCCAAACTTTACAGATCTCGTTTCAGATATGCCAAAATATCAGAATAAGGGTTCCGTAAATATTTTCCCTCAGTTTCATCTTTCGTATGTCGGACTTTAACTTGCCGAAATTCCCTTTCCTGAAAATCAAATCTGGCTATAGCCCTTAGAACCATACACTCACAAAGTACCCTGTTGACGAAAACCAGTACTGAGTTGATAAAAAAAGAATACCCACTTGATAAAAAAGCAATACCAAGCTGATAAAAAAGCAATACCTAGCTGATAAAAAAGCAATACCTAGCTGATAAAAAAGCAATACCCAGCTGATAAACAAGCAATACCTAGTTGATAAAAATCAATATCTGGTTTGTACAATAATACTAATAATGGTAATAGATGAAAAAGAAGAAGGAAAGCATTTAGTAGAACCTAAAGAAGTAGAAAAATTGGAGATGAAGACAAAGAAGAGAAAACGTAGGAGTAGCAATAAAAGAAGAAGCAAAACTAGAATTAGCTGACGTAAGAAAAATAAAAAAGGAATTGCAGAATTTGAAGAAAAAACAGAGGAAGCAGAAGAAGTCAGAGCAGAGATAAAGCAGAGAATGCCATGTGACGCGCTGGAACTGTCATCCATCCGTCACGGGGGTGGGGACCCAGCCCCGCCCCTCCCGCACTCCCCGCCATTCCCATCACCTCACCTCACCACCCCGCCGCGCCCCGCCCCGCCCCGTCCCGTCCCGTCCCGCGTCCCGTCCCGCGTCCCGTCCCGTCCCGCGTCCCGTCCCGTCCCGTCCCGTCCCGTCCCGTCCCGCCCTGCCCCGCCCCGCCCCGCCCCGTTCCGTCCCGTCCCATCTCGCCCCGTCCCGTGTCGCCCCGTCCCGTGTCGCCCCGTCCCGTCCCGCCACGCCACCCTGGCAGCGACAGTGCGCAGCGCCCCGCGGCCCGCGCGCAGGGTCCGGGTTCGAAGCCCGCCGGCCGCCGACCTGCCCACGGGGCGCAAGGGAGATCTCGCCGTATGGCTCACACCGCGCCGCATCTGGGCTGTCTCACTCAGCGAGACACACCCGCCGGGTGGGCTGCAATGGCTCAGGGCATCAACTGATGCCAGCACAGTGCCTCTGACCGCGAGGTCCTAGGGTTCCACTCCCGACGGCGACAGAATGTTCGATACTAGCTATACCGATGGATCGGAATCAGCCGCTGTATGGAGGAGAATTTTAGCGGCCGTCTTCTCCGATCAGTTTTCCGTGGTTTCGTTGATCCACTCCAGGGGAATGTCGGGGAACCCTAAGGAATGGGCCTCGCACCGATCTTTCCTTCCTCATCCTTGCCCTATCCTCACCACTTACACACTCTTACGATAATATGCACTACACTACCACACCTCGCTGGTGGGAGATACCTCGTCGGGGAAACCCAATAGCCGACAGTATGTCGGAGCCGGATCTTGCCAACCAGCGGGACAAGGCCCACAGTCACCTGACGAAGAAAACATGCACTACACTTATGGGACCACTGACCTTTGCAGTTGACGCGCCCGGAATCACTAGTAATCAATCAACCAATCATAAAATCAAGTGTTGAGATAAAGAGTTTGAAATTTCTCCTTGAGTATTGAAATGCAACATTCCTGCAATGGATGTTCCTTTTGCTGCTGGAAGGTCTTTGCAATTCTGGATAGTACATGATCTCAAAATTTATATAGCTTCAGTGTGGATACCCCGACTGGATAACCGCATCCCAGATGATCAAACAATTAAGCAGTCACTCGAAATAAATCGGAGAATAAAATCCCAGAGTGCGTGGTATTATTCCTTGAACTCAGACTTGTATGAAGAAGGACAACATGCTTTGTTGGACTGGGTCGTCAATGTGACCGTTTGTAAATACGTGGCAACAACTGTGGGAGTGAGCGAGAAATATAATAGGCAATTTAATTTGTTTAACTTAATTTGCAATAAGAATTTAGAGTTGGAGATGTCCTGGATGAACGAGGTGGCTAAGAGCGTGTAACGACTCAGCGCTTCGGCCCGAAGGGTCTCGGGTTCGAGTCCTGCCTTGGTCATGTTGTTTGTACCTTGTCTCCTCTTTCTTTCTTGTCATGTATATGTTGTCGCGGTGCGCCTCGCATTATGCGGAGTGCAAATCACATAAGCCAGCATGTGAATTGGTGTCTATACTTCCATTTATATAGAGTGTCATTTTGCAGATCATCAGGTGATACGGTGTTATCCAAGCGGGAGCGTAAACGTCACCATAGTGACGTCACTGTAGTCTGACATCACAAGCCACGATGAATAATAGTATTATTTTTAACGGAATTGGTTCAAATTTTGATGATTTTCTTTCATTTTATTTTACAGTACATTGCTATTACATCCTTTTTTTAATTTTGTCCTGCACTGTTACAGGCCTCTGGCGGAATATATTAAGAACCAATTTGTTCTAAGTCATAGAGCGAAAAACCATTATCGTGGTGCATCTACCAACATATTATTTAAATTAATTATTTTCCGCATTTGGGTTGGGTTAGTCTTTACCAAGCTTTGCAACGACACTGCGACAATCTTGAAGAAATCCCTAAAAAATTTCGTACGTCTTGATACACTACTTTTTGTGGTATCGATGCCGGTTTACATGTCGCCGAATTAACACTTATTAGTATAAGATACCAGCTCGTCTGTTCATTACACACACGGCACACATCAAACTAATCTCCAAAGCAGAGGCCAGGTAGTTCCCTTCACAGTACTGTTCCGTTCGACGAGCGGCCGACTATAATGACATTTGCGGCTCACACGCCATGTGTGCTTCCAATCACATTTTCGTTCACTGCACTCCGCCGCCGCCGCCAGCGTCGCCTCCCGCCCCCCTCCCCTGCGCGGCCGCGGCCGAGAACCGGTTCCATGGCCCCAGCGCGGGACCCGCTCCCTCAGAGCAGGAACTGCTCGCCGCGCCCGCGCCGGCTGCGCGCTCCAAGCAGCCACGGCGCCAGGCAGCCTCCGACGCCGCCGCCGCCGCTACCTACCCATGGCAAATTTCACCAAAACATCGATGTTTCGATGCATCGCTACAGGGTTCACGATGACGATGAAAACATTGAGGAAAAGCCACCGATGTTTTGGTTGGTTCGTCCAATTGATGGCAAGTTTTACCAAAACATCGATACATCGATGTTTCGATACATCGCTAAAGGTTTCCGATGTCGATGAAAACATTGACGAAAAACCAGCGATGTTTAGTTTGGTTCGTACTAGTGATGGCGAATTTTACCAAAACATCGATACATCGATGTTTTGATGCTAAAGGGTTTTCGATGTTTTGATACATCGCTACAGAAGTTTCGATGTCGATGAAAACATTGAGGAAAACCCACCGATGTTTAGTTTGGTTCGTCAAGTGATGGCAAATTTTACCAAAACATCGATACATCGATGTTTTGATGCTAAAGGATTTTCGATGTTTTGATGTATCAAAACATGGATGTTTTGATACACCGCTACAGAAGTTTCGATGTCGATGAAAACATTGACGAAAAACCACCGATGTTTAGTTTGGTTCGTACTAGTGATGACTAATTTCACCAAAACATCGATGTTTCGATACATCACTATAGGGTTTTCGATGTCGATGAAAACATCGATGTTTAGTTTGCTTCGTCCTAGTGACGACATATTTTACCAAAACATCGATACATCGATGTTTCGATGCTAAAGGGTTTTCGATGTCGATGAAAACATCGACAAAAATATCGATGTTTAGTTTAGTTCGTCCTAGTGATGGCAAATTTTACCAAAACAAGGATACATAGATGTTTCGATGCATTGCTAAAGGGTTTTCAGTGTCGATGAAAAACATTGACGAAAACACATCGATGTTTAAAACATCGATATTTTAATTATAGACTAATAAATATGTTATTTTCCTATTCATGTTGAATTACAGTACGTAAAAGGGATATACTTTATTGTTTGGTTATCAGCATGTTAGTATTGTGTTAATACAAATTATTATCGAATGTAAAGAATAATATTAACAATAAAGAACATCGTGTTTCGCTACTTTATTCCTTAGACACTTTCATCCACACACCATCGAAGTAAAACCACCTAAAATTCCCTCAGATTGCACAGGCGAAATGTGCAACATGATAAAGAGGATGACGAAAAACAACGATATGGATGTGGATTGCTGCTACTCTACAACGTGCCTGAACTCCTTTATTGAAAAAATCGATGTTTTGCAACAAAATATAGACGTTAATACATCAATGTTTCTGGTTGAAAACATCGATGTTTTTGCCATCCCTACCGCTACCCGGCCGCGCTATCGACGCCACGGCGTCCATGGGTGTCGTCGGCGACGCAGATCTTCTACTGCGTCTTTGACGGTTCTAGCACCTCTAATCCGAACAGGCGTCTTGCGATCTTCAATCCGCCTCCTCCGTTTCCGCAACAGTTATCCCTATTCATTAATCACCCCTACCCAATTCTTCAACCTACAAGCCCAATTCGCAATCTGCTCTTTAAATTCCCAAATCCGCCTTTCCAATTCCCCAATCTGCCCATCAAATTCCCAATCTATCCTCCCAATTCCAAACCTCCCCTCCCAATCTACCCTCCGAATTTCCAGTCTACACCCCCAATTCCCAGCCTACCCTCCCAATTCCCAGTCTACCCTCCCAATTCCCAAACTGACCTTTGAATCCCAATTGCGCCCTCCAAATCCCAACTTGCTCCCTAATTCCCTACCCTCCCCCTATTACCAACATCCCACCTCAATTCTCAACATGGCCCCTAATCTCCAACTTTTCACCCCATCCCACCTCTACAATATTTCGACCCCTACACCATTCCCCACCAATCTCATTTCGCCCTCTCGTATACGTCTCCCGCATTCCCACCTCTTCCCCAACGCAACCTTAACGCCCCCACCCTACCCTACCAACCTTCACCGACATTTCCGCTTCCTCCATTTTCATCTCTGTTGCCTCCCGCCGCCGCCGCCGGCGCCACAGTCAACGCCGCGCGGTGTCCACGATGAATGGCCTCGCCCACGCCCAGGGACTCGGCGCGAGGCCGTCGCTATTTCATTCACGGTCTAGCCGCTCCCGCTCGACGGGAACTAGCGCCGGCGCACCTGGCCGTTGGACGCGCGCCATCTGGACGCGTCTACGCCGGCGAATGGCCACTCCGCAGGCCGGTTTAGGTGGCTCAGGGCAGGTCACCGCAGTGCCTCTGACCGGGAGGTCCTAGGTTTCTCTAATGACTGTAAGTTCTCTACTAATGATACGTAAAAGGCCAATATTTCTACAGGTTTGATTTGTTGACTTTTAATACGTGTGTGTCGCAATTGTGGTTACTAACAAGTCAAAACGTCATAATTGACAATCATGTCACAAAGTATCATTGTAACTGTTGCCGCAGCAGCATGTTGACGCTTAAACCGGCAGAGGTGGTTCAGGATATCAACTGATGTCACTGCAGTGCCTCTGACCCTGAGGTCCTAGGTTTGTCTAATAACTATACGTGCTCTACTAAAGATACGTAAAACTGCTATTTCTACAAGTTTGATTTGTTGACTTTTAATACGAATGTCTCACTATTGCGGATACTAACACGTCCAAACGATATATTTGCCAAAATGTCACAAAGTGTCAGTGCAATTGTAACAGTGGCCGCAGCAGCATGTTGACGCTTAAACCAGCAGAGGCGGTTCAGGTCACTGCAGTGCCGCAGGTGATGTCACTGCAGTGCCTCTGACTGGGAGGTCCTAGGTTTCGAGTCCCGATGGTTGGAAATTTTCGACGTTAGACAACTTCAGCCGCTGTCTGGAGGAGAATTCTAGCAGCCTGCTGCTCTCATCGGTAGTTTTCTCTGATATCTCCTGTCAATACCACGCGAATACTAGAGTAGAACCCAACTAAAAGGTGCGGTCTTTCCATCCTCGTCCTTGTTATAGATAATATTATTTAAACATATTTTTGTGTATTTTTTGAAAAATTAAAAGATTATATCACAATGAAATCTGGCTCTAAAAAAGCTACAAGTTTAAAGAAAAAATTAGAGCTGTCTTTGAGAAACTCTCTTTTTCAAACTGCATTTATTTCACACAAAATTTCGAGAATCTACTCATATTTTGAAAACATTGTTCATGACCCCATTTAAATGTTCATGACCTTATTTAAATATCGAATATTCAAGAATAATTTCATTCAAAAGAAATAACCTTACACTCACTTTTGTAGTTAATCGTCGAAAACTTTTGCAATTTTCGAAAGTCAAAATATCCTATTCAAATTCCATGTGGCCGGGACATCACCCACATCGAGTGGGGAATATGAAAGAGAATATTTTGAGAAAATCCTAGTTACGGTTTATCCGCTACCGTTGCATTGTTCACAGACAGACGGACAAACACATTCTGCCAAACACCAATTTTTCAGTATCAAGAACCCACAAATGTGGATACTGACTATATAAAGTGTAAAACAAGTAATTAACTAGATACTATATATAGGTACAACAATTATCAACTTTTTCTGTTTCAGAGACCTACAAAACAATTTTTTCTTCGCAGCATAACTAAAATAAATGTCTCTGTACGTACTTCGTAAATAGTATGCAAGTAAAAATTAAAATGTATCAATGTGCTTATAATTAGAACACTAAAAGCAGGAAAAAGAAATGAAACTCAATTAAACTTTTAGGGTCTCCACTTTATTACATCGAGCGGCAAACTGAACGTCGAGAAATAAAGGCCTAAAACAACTACATGCCTCACAAATTAGGTTTCAAAGATACTTAAAAGTTGCAAGAGAGAAAACAAAATTAGGTATAGAGCAAAAGGGACGAACAGATAATGGGCCAAATAACCGAAAAAACTATAAAGACAAATGGAGAGAACATGCCGATCGTACGTCGCCAGAAGTATTCCTAGTGGTATTCCACTTCCAAAAAGAAGTGAGGGAGAGGCGAGGAAGAAGTAATGAGGGACTCAAGTCTAATTCTGGCAAAACAGAGTGAGAAATAACAGCAGATCCAGATTACGAAGTAGGCGATTCATCTATCAATCACAACTGTTCAATAAAAAAATCTTCACTACTGGTTTACATATGGTACTCACTACTACTACTTCACATATGGTTCTCCTCTTCGGAACCGAGCTTGTAAGCATTGTGTACTGTAAGTGGCCGCTAAAACATGTACAGAAAGAGTTGCTTATTCATTTCATACAGGGAGAGGTCGCGCAGGGCATCGACTGATGCCACTGCAGTGCCTCGGACCGGGAGGTCCTAGATTCGAGACCCGACGGTAGCAGGATTTTCGACGCTACCTTGTCGAATTCAGTCGCTGTCTGGAAGAGACTTCCAGCGGTCGGCTACTCTGATAGTTTTCTGTGGTTTCTCCGATCAACACCAGGCGAATGCCCGGAGCAGTACCCTAAGAAACAGCCATGAACCCTGCACGATCTTTCCTTTCTCTTCCTTGTCCTATCCTCTCCCCTTAGAAACACACACTAACATGCACTACACTACCACATACTCCGGGAGACCGGTCGGAATCTTAGAGCTCGTCTCGGCTGGGGCGGTGCCCTGATGGTGAGAGATACCTGGTCGGATGGAGAACATGTTCTACACTTACGGGAATGTATGACCTTAGCAGTTGACGCGCTCGGAATCACTATCAATCAATCTTCATTTTATTCGGATGGTTAGAATGACTGGTCCAGGTCCAGGAACCAGGACCAGCCAAAAGCTCAGAGCTAGTCCCGGTTGGGATAGTGGACCTTGAAAGGGAATCACTAGCAAGCCAACGTGTCGTCAGCGTCGATATAACGTTCTAACCGGAAAGGCACACCCCCAACTCCCAAGAAATAGCAACATGCACTAAACCTACGGGACCAATAGCCATTGCAATTACCTATCCCAGAAAAAAATCAAATCTTCCGTTGAGGACTGTCAACCACATGTGTTAACCCACTCAGTTTGCTCAGCAAAAGCTGTTTGAATTGAAAGGGACAAAATTACAGCAATTCGTAAAAATAAAAAAGGGCATCAACCAGACTTCCTATTTTTATGCAATTGCCAATTCTACTCTTTTTTTAAGTATACACTCGAAATTCATTCAGATCAAGTTCCATGGTATTTTATGGTTTATTAGTGTCTCATGACGTTTGTTCTTCATTTTTTACATAGTTTATTTCATGATAATTTATGGTATCACAGAACAACATTCATTGAGCCTAAAAATGCTTTCATTTCCTCTTCAGCCCAAAAACACCCCCTCGGGGAAGTTGAAACTGAAGGGAATGAACTCCAAAGCGAACTAATGCAGAAAATCACACTGAAGTTGAAAAGTGTACTAGCTGAAAACCGATTTAATAGAAATCCCGAAATATCCAGGCGTTGCTCTGAATTAAAAGTGAAGAAGACAATTAATGTTGCGTTATACTTTCCTGCATGAACAACTTCTGAATGAAACAAAAAAGTCAAAGCTATTTTAGCATTTGCATTTCTCTATTACTTTTAAAAATTTATACACATTTCTATTTATAAAATCGTTTGATGAAAAACAAAATTGAAGTGAAAACGACTATAATATCATTTCATGCCTCCTGTAGAAATTAGAAAGCATATTTTCGCCTTTTAAGAGCATATTCTACGCGAAAAAATAATACATTTTAGAACCTAAATACTCAGTGTCTGCTCATAAGACACAACTCAAAATACCGAATTTCTCGAGTGACGTTTTGCAACGCACATAAAAAAAGTTTTAATAATCTTCCATACCTACGAAAATGAAAACCCTACAGCCCGCATTTCTCTCAAAATTCCTAACCTCACTTCCAGCACACCTTCCGTATCTACTTCACATACGTACGCTGCAACGTTCACACAACAATAAATCTTAAAACAGAGTCGTTAACACTGCGAACACACTAACCCGCATTATGTCTTACAGCCCGTTAACATCCCCATAAAAATCCCCATGCTCATAAACACCCAGCGTGGTTTAGCTTCGCGGAAATCGCCGTAAAAACTACGAGCAAGCAATATGATCTGTTTTATCGGGGCCACGAGTTGTACGCGAGGACATAGGAACAAGTACGCATCTGGTAATGTGAAACGCATCCGGCGATTGGAGGCCACGGATAAACTGCATTTCAGTTCATTGTACGTTGTTCCGGGAGATAAAACTCGCGATAGAGCACTGATGTACTTTTGTTTCAATTTGGTGGCGATAGACTAGGATCATGAGGGGAACCGAAAGGATTATGGTCTTGTGAACGAGTGGTATTTTCCATGCAGTACCGGGAGCGGTAGCTCAGTGCATCAGCCGATGTCACTGCAGCGCCTCTGACCGGGAGGTCCTAGGTTTGAGTCCTGACAGCGGCAGGATTTTCGACACTAGCTTCCCAGCTAGGTCGAATTCAGTCGCTGTCTGGAGGAGAATTCTAGCGGCCGGCTGCTCTGATCGGTAGTTTTCCGTGGGTTCTCCGATCAACACCAGGCGAATGCCGGAGCAGTTCCCTAACAAACGGGCCTCGGACCGCGCGCGATCTCTCCTTCCTCTTCCTTGTGCTATCCTCTCCCCTTGCACACACACTTACACTAACATGCACGACACTACCATATATTCCGAGAGACAGGGCGGGAGCTTAGAGCTTGTCCCGGCTGGGGCGGTGCCCCGCTGGTGGGAGAGTCCTGGTTAGGGGGAAACCCCACTAGCCGACGGTAGGGTCGGCGCCGGATCTCGCCATCCAGCGGGGGAAGATCACCTCGTTCGTCCGAGAAAAAAACATGCACTACACTAACGGGACTAATGACCAAATCCGTTGACGCGCCCGGAAACACGAAAAATCAATCAATCAAATCCATGCAGTTGATCAATTTATAATTTGCTTTTTTAATTATTGCTGTTTTTTTTTATTTTCATTACCGTGTATTGCATTATTTTGCTTCAAATCAACTTCGCTCGATCTAAATTGTGCGGGCCATTACTCCGGCAACGGTTCCTGCAGGGGTTGCAGGTTCCAGTCTCGCGAACATAATGGATATTGCACCTACCACATATCAATCTTCTTTGTGATAGACGTTTGAGAGTTATGGGGTGAAGCCGCTGCTATTTCATCGCCACGAACAGCAGCAGCACCTTCACGACGACGCGATCAACCATTTTGTTTCCAGCGTCTCAAAGTGAACAAATGGAGACAGAGGTTTTAATTGTAATTGAATTTGGCATTTTTTATGAATTTGGCATTTTAGGGTCCAATTAATCCGACTTTCACCTGCTAGCGGTGTTCCCAGGACTGTAATTAAAATTGTAATTGAAATTATAGTCGTTCTTCAGAATCTTCGCACTGATGTGAAAGTACTTTTCATCAATCGTCGAGATCCTGAAACTGTCAAGTACCATATTTTCTTAAATAGTATTTTAACGAGAAGATATTACTCTTTGCAATGTAGCGCGAACTAGAATGCACCAAGTGCGACACAAGTGCGATTAAGCAAGGCATGACTGCTTCCCGCATGACACAACTCACAAGCACAATTATGTTTGGTATGTGATGTGGCAAGCTTTCATATTCTCGTATACCCACAATTGAGAAAGTTACAATCCAGTAAAAAACAGATGTCGTTATATTAATGGGGACCCCGATATCAAAACAAAATTATTTTTTTTCTCCTTTCTGGTTCCTAAAATTATTTCCAAAAAACATATTCTCCGATCGATCAGGCCGCACGCCAGGTCCTACGAATTTGAAGCGGATCTTTCAATTTTTGGGAATACTTTACATAAAAACCCTAGATGATTTTCAACATTACATCAACACGTGACTCGGGTTCGAAGAGAGTCAAGTGTCATCGGTAGCAAATTGGAGTGCGTGGAGAATTATTATGAATGATAGAGTGGATGTAATCTGACAGTAATCGAAGGACATGGAGGGGATATAGCTTTGAATAAAATGTTTAATACAATCTCAATGGGAAGTTATTACTACATGTTCCAGCTCTATATCAAAAATACACTGGATTACTAACGAAACTTAAATATCTACATGGTTGCAACGCTACGTAGATACTCCAGGGAAGAATAACACTTCACTGCAATAAAATTATTGTCACTTAAAAATGAATACTTTGAAACATATGGAATGTAGTCCAGACCACTGGACACGTTCATATTGCTTAACTGGAGGAAATAATTAATTTAAAGACTTAAATTCAGGACTACAAGCAATAGTCAAGGAATCGTGGTGCCTAAATGAAACATAACTCGACATCAATTATTCTACAATGAAAGTAACTACAACGAAATAAATCATAAAATATTAGGAGGAATTCTAATCATCTTTAAAAGAATTAATTCCTGAGAAAGCATAACACAGTGGTATATTGATTTCTTGAAGCTGAGGTAGTAAAAAAAAGAGGCAAGATTTATCGGACATTTCCAGGCATTACGGTGTGATTTACTAACAATTACCTACCAAAAATATGGGATTCTGAAATTCGAGAAAGAGAAATTTGTGACATTGGCATTTGAAATTACAACAAATTCGACATGTGGAAATTTGAAATAACAAAGAATATATTTACTGAATTTTGAGATATCAAATATTTCGATTTACCGAGTTTACACATGCTTGCAGGAATCCATTTTATTATTAATCTATTATGTATTTTCAAAACATTGAGTATTTAGATCTAGTGTTTCGAGTTAACAAAGAATTCGATTTACTGGATTTAATACATAGAAGTTTTTGATTTCCTGAGTTTTGAGATATCGAGAAATTCGATTTCCTGCGATTTGAGATATTGAGGATTTCGATATACCGAGTTTCGACAGCGATAGCGTGGAATCCAAGACATAGAGAAGAATTTCAGTTAACGAGGTTTGAAACATAAAAGAATTCCGAGTTATCCAGGTTGAAAATATCGACAAAATACGTTTCTGAAATGCGCCCTACCGAGGAACTCGAGTTCGGGACTTTCCACTACTACAAAATATGATTTGCGCGTAAACTGCAACCACCACGAGCCGAGGTTTCACACTGCGTCATTGTGCGCATCGCACCTCCAGCGCACAATGACACGGGCGCTCGCCCACATCTCACAATAATTGAATCCGGACGCGGCGGTGGCAAATAGCTGCGGAGGACGCCGTGATATTCACTTGTCACCCGCACGCGATTGTTGACGTAGTCGAGAGCCGAGGAGGGGGTGGGGTGGAGTGGGGGGGGGGTCGGCGCATGCGCAATGGGCGATGGCCGGCGCGGGCGACGCTAATGCGCGGGAGGATAATGGAGCGAATTTCGGACCGTTCCCAAGCGAGGGAGGGTTGGAGGGAGGGGGAGGGGGGTGGTTCGGGGTGGCAGGGGCATGATGGATGTCCCGACGAGCGGTCGCGCTGTAGACGCACCTGTGCCGCCGGCGAGAGCCTGCATGGTGGCTGACGGCCGTCGCGAATGGTAGGTGCTGGGGGGGTCGGTTTAAATTCGCACTTCAAACCGCGTACATTGGAAATTTCATACATGCGCACTTACACAAAGATAACGCAAACAAAATGAAAATTATTGCAGTAAACCTACACCCACAGAAACAGACCGATACAATTTTATTCCACAATTAAATCCAATTATTATTTTGTTTCACGAAAAAATAAACCTTTATTGTTTTGTTTTTTTCAGATTCATTTATAATTTCATTTTTATATTAATAGAATTTTGTACTCTAGACCTTCGAAACAAGGGGAAAGCTACGTCTGCGAGAGATTTTGTAAAAATTACCCCTATCCCTTTACCACTCAAAGTAAAATTTGCGTGCACTATTCCACGTTTTTGTGAATATTTCCAAACGGTGTCATGAAATTCATCAATTTGCATTACACGTTCTTAAAGCCCATAACATTTTCCTTTCTTTTCAAAGCAACTATTGCGATTTGAGTAATTGAAGATGAAAATTGTAATTGGACGTTTGCGGGAAGAATGCAACAATGCACCCGATTACAACCGCCCGTAGTAACATTGTTGATAGGAACGGAGATCGTAGCAAACGTGACAGCGTAGAGCGAGCAGGGACGGGGTATGGCGAGGCAAGGCACGGTGAAGGACATGGAAACGAGCAGGGTGGGTTTGGACCAGTACGGGGATATGTAGAGTTTATACCCGGTGACCCACCGACTATGGACCACCCCCGTAACTTCCAAACCGTTCACGGTATCGACTTGCAGTTTTCTCTCAACAATGCGGAATTATGTGGCAAGTAATATGCCAAGCAGTATTGTTTGAAATATGTTTTATTTATCGAGCAATTTAATCATATTTGAATTTTTAATGGAAAAACAAATATTTCTCACCAGCAAAAAGAGGAATCCAATGATATTTCATATGTTAGTATTTTGATAGAAATTTTAGTATAAAAGTAGGCTTTCTATCGTGTGATATTAAATTAAACAGACATTATTTCCCTTAGAAACCCTTGCAACTGTCAGTTTTGTGAAGGTGGCCTTTTTCTTCGCAGCGCCGCAGTCCGTAACAGGCGCGGTCCCGCGAAGACTATCTTCCACAAAGGCGACAGTTGCAAGGAAAAATTTTTCCGTTTAATTTAAACTCACATGTCAGAAAGTCTATGTTTGTACTAAAATTTCTAACAAAATAATAACACATTATACATCATTGGATTTCTCTTTTCATGATCTATCCATTGTTGGTGAGAAAAATGTATCATTCTATTTAAAAAATCAAATACGATTAAATTTCTCAAAAACTAAAAATATTACGAAAAAAATTAAACATAATATTACTTGCCTCATGATTCTGCATTGTTGAGCGAAATCTACATTTCGATATCGCAAACCGTTCAGAAGTTATGGGGGTGGCCCACAATTGGTGGAATAACTATATCCCTCGAGCAGCCGTGTCTCCTTGCGGAACATAACCGGTCAAGTGGTTGACTGAGTCAACCATCGCTTTCCATGTGTACATTTCTTAAATAATTATTGAAAAGGCATCGGTTCAATTAATATTCAATTTCAACAAAATATTACACACATAATTACGTATTTTTCTATTTATTGTTTGAAAAATACGGGCGGAACATTGTAAGCGGTGGAAAATGGAAGCTAAACAGCAGGTAAAAGACGGCTCAACTCACTTTTCATATTTCTGTTACAGAATTTTACATATTTATTTCATTCAATTCCTTGCATAGGTTTACACGATTACTGTATAATTATGCGTTTTAATTGTCTGCCCCCTTCTTTCTTTCTTTAATTGTTACTTTCTTTCATTTCTTAAGATGCTTTTAAATTAAAATTATGTATTATATATCCGTATACTTTTCGTTATCTGTTAATTCTAATGATGTTTAAATTTCTTGAATCATAAAACTCATGATGATGGCTAAGCCATCGAAAGCTGCTCTTGTTGAATTAAACAATATTGTTGGAAATGACAGCGCCTTGAATTATTTCAATCATTTAAATGTCAACGAGAATTCGCCGCTAAACCAATGTAACAAGAGCCCAGCTAGAAAACCCTATCTTAGTGAATAAGTTGAAGAGCCAAGCTCAAAACTGGTATTCCTATTAAGAAATTAAGAATTGTTCTATTTTAGTCATGTTTTCTCTTTCGGGCTCGAAGATATGGAAAGTGATTTGCATAATGTAATGTATGTTCATTTTGTTCGTTCGTCATTTTTTAAATTTTATTTTTTAATGATTTTACTTCATGATAAATTTTCTTCTGCGTAGTATTAAGGTAGTTTATAAGTTAGTTAATACCCCCAACTAATACTGTAAACTACACGGTCAGAAATTACATTAAATTTAATGTAGATATAATGTACGACTAACATCGATTTTAATGTACCCTGTACATTAAAGGGATATTAGTGTACCTGTACGTTAAATTTAATGCGTAAATTAAAATCAATATAGAATTCATGTACGACTGTAGACTTAACTTAATTGCCTGCATTAAATTTAATTGTTCACGTACATGAAATTTAATGTACACGTACAATTCAATGTGCATGTGCATTAAAGTTACTGTACGTGTACATTAAATTTAATTTACGTACATGATAATCACTTTCATGTCCTTTACATTAAAAGTAATGCAGAAATTTCTGAGAGTGTATGATAAAGAATTAACCAAAATAAAAATTGAAGAGATAAAGATAAAGAATAAACCAAAATCATTACCTTTCGGCAAAATCAGCCCACCGTTGCCGCTCAAACTTGTTCCTTTGGCTGAACACGGACCCACTCTGAGCGTGCCCTTTGGCGGTTGTTGCACGGAATGGGATTTACACACGGGAGTGGCACGACGCAGGTCGTTAATGACCCGGGTCGTCAGGTGCTATCAGCAGCGAAGGTCATTCGGGTGAGCACTCATCACCTTCGGGTGAGCGACACTGTCGCGAAAGCGTCATTGATCACACACGCACGACAGGTCAGGATGGCAGTTATTGCAAAAATAACCGGGTTTAAGTTATTCCGGTTTGGTTCATCTTCGGTCTAACATGGCGAAAAGAAAAGAAAGAAAAAAGAAAAGAAAAAAAGAAAAAAAACCGCTGAAAACAACTGGTTGTAGAACTAACTGGATTCGTTCTGCTTTTGCTTCTTCTTCTTCTATGCAAAAGATGTGTTTGGGCACAAAAATTGTCCAGAAAATGAAGAGAAAAGGCAAACAAAATGTATCCACTTTTTCGATATCAGGGCGGGTTTTTCTCTGGCTTCTACTCCAAGAAAAGCTATTTCTTATTTATATATTTCTTCTTATAAAAAGTAGTATAACGAAAAGTATTGAACGATACACGGCCGATATCACAGAAAATGAACTTTAAGCAGTCCGTGTTGTAGTGCCGCTTTATAGAGCAAATAGTTACGTCTGTTATTTGCTCTCCATCGGCTCAATAACGTTGAAAATTATTAAAATTGGACATTGGGGACTATTAGCTGACAAATAAGCATGTTTAAGTTGAAACAAAATAGAATTTTTTTAGCACTTTAAGACAGTTTCTGTAAATATAATTTCAAGTATCTGCGTGAAAACCCTCCCCCAAAACTACATTGTCCACTAATAACACAGCTGGTGCCGAAAACCCGACACGGTCGGGATTCGAACCCAGCACTACCCAGATTACAATGCATCAGTGACCGACAATTTCAGAGATTGTACTCGCAAACGCACATGTTTAATAAAAGCGTTCGTCGAACACCCCGTGTATAAAACAGCAAGATAGAGAGGCGTGCTCGTATTCAAAGCTGGGCTGATCGCTCGAAAGGCAAGATGCCAGAAAAGAAATCGAGGTACAGGTGTCGCTGGGAGAGTGGGTTTGGGTCGCTGGGAGGGGGACGGGGAGGGGGGCGGGGCTGTTATCCAGCTGAAGGTTGCTCCGATCGGCAGGATGCTCAACCTGTCCGAAAAGAAATCGAGGCACAGGTGTCGCTTGGACGGCGGCAGTGTTGGCGAGGCGACTCCGTTGAAGATGGTGCCTTCTCATAACTGGCGATGGCAAAAAAACATCGATGTTTTTAAAACATCCATGTTTGTTAAACATCGAAGTTTTCCGCCAGAAACCTCGACACAGTAAGATCGATAATTTGCTTTCGATGTTTTCTTCACATCGATATTATGTTGCAAAAACATCGATAATTTTTAATTTTTTTTTAATGTTTAGGCATGCTGTACAGTAGTAGCAATCCACAGCAATATCGTTGTTTTGCGTCATACTATTTTATTACGATGCATATTTCGGCCGTGCAATGAGGGAAGTTTAGGTGTTTTTACTTAGATGATGTAGAAGTGACTAAAGGGTACAGTAGCGAAACACTGTTTTCTTTATCGTTAATTTTATTCTTTACATTCGATAATTTTTATTAACAAACTACTAACACGCTGGTAACAAATAATTAAATATATCCCTTTTAACTACTGTAATTAAAAATGAATAGGAAAATAGCATGTTTATAAGTCTGTAATTAAAACATCAATGTTTTAAACATCGATATTTTTTCCTCGATGTTTTCATCGACATCGAAAACCCTTTAGCGATGAATCGAAACATACATTACGATACTATTTAATACAAACGATATAATGCGATGTGACACGGTTGAATGCAATATATTTTAATGAAATATGATACACACACATACCTTGTGCTATCACGTGACATATGGTATGGTTCTTTTCGTTGAAATACGAACTATCACACTACTGTATGGCACGACACAAGATTTAATATTTTACAATAGTTTGGAACATTATAGTATTTGGCGACATACAAGAAGCACTGGCGTATTACTCGCTCCCCAATTTCAAACATATTTTTGTGAGAAAGAAAAAGCTCCTGAAAATGTACTTCAATACATTAATAGAACTAATATTCATTAAACTGAAAAGCACAGTTTGAAAAAACAAAATGGCAATGAGTATGTTATTGAAGTGCATGCCCAATAGAGAAGAATTATTATTTACCCTTTTCATCACTTTCAAAATCAGACACTACTACTTTACAACTAACTGTACGATCATGTCAAAACGAGTACCGGCATGTAAGATGCATGCCTTTTAAAGAGAAAGTTTTGGTGAATAAAAGACTTGCATGCCGCCGAATCCGATATGTTGAGCTGCGGGTGAGATGTAGACTTTGCAACAGTAATGCAAGATTTACCAACATTTTTTAACAATAATATAAAGCGAGTCTACCCACTAATACCTAAAGTCAAACATTAAATCGAAATTAGCTTTGTAATACGCATTATTAGCACACATCATCCATACCTTACTAGTATTAACTTCATCACCATCAACCTGTCACACTTCACAGGATGAAACGTCAAATTTAAACAGAAAACATTTACAAGATAGTCGAATCGTCATACGATATTCATATCGTAGCACCTTATTAGAATTATAATGAATAAGTACTAAATTATGGGTGGTATAAGATCAAGAAACCATTACAATAAAATCGTATTAGAATACTCGACGGGTTATCAACTAGGCTAGACGTCTCAGGTCGTAATTCTCCAGTACCATGTTGTATGCAGCATACGTATCGTAAGACGTACAACTATTAGCAGCCGAAGTCTCACGTGCATTTGAGAACGCTAGAGGCGCCCATGAGGGCCCGTGCGCGCCAACAAGCGCTGAAAGAGCAGCCGATGCGCGTCCACCGCGCCAGGCGGGCGCCAGCGCGCAAAATTCGCGTCAGCAGCGCCAGCAGCCGCGCACACGCCCAGAATCTCTCCTCTCCTCTCCCCCTCCACTCCTCTCCCCGCGCGTAACGGTGCCGAGGCGGAGGTCAACGATCCCTCCCCCCTCTCCTCCCCGCCCCTCCCCTCCCCTCCCACCCGGGACGGGGGAGGGGAGGGGCGCGGCGCGCGCATTCCGCCGGCGCAGGTGGCCCGCCCGCGGGCGGAGAGGAAAGAAGGGTGGCGGGGAGGGGAGGGGAGGGGAGGGGGCGGGGAGAGGACCGAACCCGGGACCCCGGCGTCGGAGGACGCGCCGAGGGGGAGGAGCCAAAGCACTCGCTCGCCCAGGGGGAGGGGAGGGGAGGGGAGGAAAGGCGCGGCTGCGAGGTGCTACAGGTTTCAAGACGCCGCCGCAACTCCCTGCCAGCAAGTGCAGAGGCCCGTGTCCTGGCCGGCGGCGGCGGGGCGGTGGGCCGGGCCGCGCGGATGGAACATCGCAGAAATGCAGGGAGATATGGCATGATGAAGAGAAACAAACTGTACACAACCGAAAAAAAATTGGGAAATAAAAAGATGAGGAAGGTAAATATCAAGTGAGTGGAGGAGAGAGAATTATACACGATAGGGAGAAAGAATCAGAGAGAGAGAAACGTTGAGAGAGAGAGAGAGAGAGGGTGAGAAAGAAGGAGTGTGAGAGAGGGAGTGAATGAGGTGAGAGAGGATGAAAGAAGAAGAGAGGGAAAGAGTAAGAGAGACGTTGAGATAAAGTGGGCAAGAGAGGGCGTGAGAAAGGAGTGTGAGAGAAGGTGAATGACAAGGTCAGAGAGGATGAAGGAGAGGGAAAGAGAGAGATTGACAGAGTAGGGAAAGGACCACAGAACAGAAGGGAGAGGTCTAAGAAGGTTGAAAGAGAGAAGGGAGGAATGGTGAGAAGCAGAGAGACTGAAAGAGTAATGGTGAGCAAAGAAGGATACATTGAGGAAAGTAGACAAGGAAAGGAGGTGAGAGGAACGTAGGTAAGAGCGGTGAGAAACGAAATCAATAACAATATTAAATAATATTTGTCTACAATTGGCTGATTGCCAAGTCGTAACCATAAGCACAGATTTACAGTGAAAATCAAGAGAGAATTAGAAGAGAGGGAGATAGAAGTACAGACAGAATAGGAAGCGAGGAAGATACGAACACAAGTGGAGGGTGAGAAAGGAACAAAGATAATCGAAGAATGAAATCTAGAGGAACGGAGGGAAAAGTGGGAGAAAGAGCTGACAGATTAAGTTCAGTATGAATCACGAACAAAAAGAACGTAGAGACAAATTAGCCATAAACCTGGACATAGCAGTTAGTTGATAAAAATAAGTATAACTCAATAACAGAAGACTTGAGACTTATGATGGTAACAATAATAAAACCGACAGTCAGTGAGAGGATGCCAGTAATAACATTTATTATTTTAAGATAGTTGCGAAAAGTAAAGAAAAATAATAAAAGAAAAGAAATCGGAAAAAGAAGGAGAAAATGGTATAATAAAGCCAAAGAAGTAAAAAGTGAACTAGAAATGCATCAAAGCTGCATATAAAACGAGCCAAATCATACAAGGGTGAAAGAAAAAATACGGAATGAAAGTGGATAAATACAAAAATCAGTTCTTCAAGATAGGAAGAATACAGGCAAAAAAGGGACTCAGAAAAAATCAAAACTGCGATTAAATGTACAGTGCGGATGTAGGATAAAATAATAGGAGACAGAAGATAGGAAGAGAGCGACAAAACCAATTACAGACAAGACGAAAGATTCTACCGAAATATGACAACATAATCTACAACCACTTTTTAAAATTTCAAATCAAGGAGAGTAACATATTTGCTTTCATGTTGACCGAAAGATATGAGGAGCATTCCATTACCTCCACTTCAGTTTTCCCTTTTAGTCGTGTCATCGATATGCAAATCACGAACGTATAAGCACCCTCACAGAAACATATATTCGCAATGGAATTAAGCGACACTCATTTTTAAGAAGGCATTCCGCATAATGACCTTGCATAATGAGCCCCAGGGCAGCCAACACACTTTTTTCCATCACTTATTTCACTGCATTTTCAAGTTTTCTCTAACTGAATATATATATATATATATATATATATATATATATATATATATATATATATATATATACAAGTTCGTCATAAAAATATAACTCAATTCAGTTACCTGTGTCGTCTATTACCGGACAAACAGCGTTATAAGAAAAATAATCGATGGAAGTACTTTTTTAAAAATTTGTATATTTCATTACTTTAATGGGTTTAACTTTTGCACGTTTCAGCAAATATAACCCAAAGATTGACGTTGTGGTGGAAAGGTAGGATAATAATTCATTCAGTTTCATCACTTTAGTTGCCTTTAACATCGTCCCCTCACCCAAATATTCTTTTTTTATTCTTACAGAATAACTTAAAGCGATTCATAGATAAATTGTGCCAAACGGATCATTTTGTTGATTGTAATTATAAATTGTGAAGAGGGTAGATTGTGAATCCTTGTACAAGTGGAAGCAACGGCAAACACCCCTAAAATCACCTGCCTACAAAAGGAAGGACAAAGCCTATATATCGTATAATGTTGTCCTATAAATAATTTTAAGGTCAATGTTTATGAAGATTAACATCTGAGTTTTGTGTGATCTTTATTTTTCGACGTTTCGAGCATGTGAGTGCTTTCATCGTCAGGAAATCTATAAAGTTTCATTTTTCACAGTTATTAACATACCGTATTTCACTAAATACTTCCATTTCGTGAGTTTAAACTTTTACATATAAACGCATTTCAGAGTGAGAACTCTAACTTTTCAGCTAGGTCGAATTCAGTTGCTGTCTGGAGGAGAATTCTAGCGGCCGGCTGCTCTGATCGGTAGTTTTTCATGGTTTCTCCGACCAACACCAGGCGAATGCCGGAGCAGTACCCTACCAAACGGGCCACGGATCGCGCGCAATATTTCCTTCCTCTTCCTTGTCCTATCCTCTCCCCTTACACACACAAACACACTACCACATATTCCGGGAGACCGGTCAAGAGCTTAGAGCATGTCCCGGCTGGGGCGGTGCCCCGCTGGTGGAAGAGTCCTGGTTAGGGGGAAACCCCGGTAGCCGACGGTAGGTCGGCGCCGGATCTCACCATCCAGCGGGGGAAGATCACCACCATCTCCAGAGGAAAAAACATGCCCTACACTTACGAGACTAATGACCTAAGCTGTCGACGCGACCAGAATCACCAACGAACCAACCAATCCGTTGCGTGTGCTAATGTCGCCTCAAGCACCGGCCCACAAATGCGGAGTAAACATTCACAATTTTGTGCAGCAAGGGAAGCGACATCTACACTGCCAGCAGATCTCGGCTTCTCCACCGTTAGACCACGAATGTGGTTGGAGTGTCTCAAGTCAAGAGGGGGAACTGTTGCGTTTGAATCCTCTGCTGACACGGAAATGTTATTAAGCAATGTATCAGTTACATATTATTTTCAAATTTCAGAGCAGCTTTTACACTGTGATAAGTGTTAGTCATGTTAGTGATTTCTGTCACAGTATTCATTGGGTCCTTTAATTTTATGTTTAAACATTCTAAAATTAGTTTTAAGTTTGACTCATTGTCAAGAATTATAATCTTTTTCAAGTCAATGTTGAGAGGTAGGTCAATTATGTGTTTAGTGTTGAGTTTTGTCTTTCAGTTATTTCTTTGATATTGTTTTGATGTTCTTTAATTCTGGTTTTTACCTTTATTTTTAACTGACCCATGTATTTTAATTCACAATCTTTGTAGTCAATCTCTTACACAACCTCAGCTTTAGCTGTTGTATCTAATCTTTGTGGTTTTTACTTATAAAATTGTTTGTATGATTATTATTCGTAATAATCATAAGTCCAAAAGCCTACTCTGTCACCCAGACTTAGTAATGAGTAGACATCGGATGTTTAGGCACTAATAAATCGTCTTTTAGGCGCCTAAAAAGGCACTGAAAAAGTCAAGAATAAGGAGGAAAAAGGCACCGTCATAAGTTACATGCACAATAAAATGGAAAAATTGTAATTTTTGTCTATATCATTTTGTAAACTTAAATGCACAAAACCAGTTCGTATATTTTCATGTAAAAATAGATTTATATATTTACAACTCTTCTACATTTTATTCTTAACAGTTTCCATTAACCAGTAATATTTACATTTTACCAGTAACTTTTTAAGGATCACAATTTCAAATTTGCGACGACTGGGAGACAAAATCAGTTTGAATGCGGAGAAGGATATCTGAACGATGTGACTGGCATATATTTTAGCAGCCCAAAACTAGCAACACTGAAACCTTCTCGGAATTTATATTTATTTCCACTTCCACTTAAAATTTCGGTTCTCTCGGCGTATTGTCAATCGTCCATGTTCTCAGATCACGGCTAGTATTTGTGAAATAGGGAAATGGAGAAAAATCAGTTGGTATACTTTCAGGAATTCTCTCGTAATTTTAAATTTCAAGACGTGAATTGAAGGTTTCGTAATGAATGGTCACGTTGGACCATTGCCGATTTCCCGATATCTTAGCATTGTATATAAATATAATAAATAAAAGGCAAAAAAGTCCTAAAAAAGGTATTTATACAAAAAATAGGCATTTATGCTAAAATAAGCAAAAATAAGCATTATAAAAGTTCGTCATATGTCATCATTTGTCATGATTCGTGGACATATATTATCAGCCTTTAAATAAGTTCTCTAGAAAAAAATAGGCATTTCCCTAAACATCCGATGTCTAGTAATGAGCTGTACTTATTAATTATACTGCGAGTGCCGTAGTTCTAAATGAGCGTGTGGCTCATTAATGAGTATGGCACTCACCGTATCGTCATTATCATCTTCTTCTTCTTCTTCTTCTTGAGCACATAAAACTACAAGAACGACCTCTTTTTTAGCCAATCGCCTCATTATTTGTAAGGTCCTTGTAAGATCTCAACGACTTTAAAAGAGCAGACACCACAAAAACGAGGCTCATGAAGTACTTCAAACTAAAAAAAGCTCCAAACTTCGCAGGCGAACGACATTTCATCGACCAATCGTTCGAGAATCGCGATCAATCACCGTCAAAGGCCGCTCCCGCCACGCCTACGAAAAATAAAAAGGAAAAATGGAAACAGGAGGGTTTTTGAGCGAGCAAAAACCAACTCAACACTGCCAACCCCTACCTGGGATCCCCGTCAAGACGACGAACTTCGCCAAGAAACTTCCCCACCCTCCCAGTCCGCTTCCCCGCTCGGTGCAGGGGCGCCAACCTTGCGCGCTTGAAAACTTTGTTGGCGCTATTCTTTTAATTAACGATCTCGTAATTAACACGTGACTGCAGAAGCCGCTCGCAGTTGCGTGCCGAGCGGCAGAAGGAAGAAGCTCTGCAGAAGAGAAAGTAGTTTATCAGAGCGACAGAACGACAAAGTGATAACGAATGACACAGTGACAGTGACAGTGACAGTAACAGTGACAGTGACAGTGACATGTCAGTGAAAGTGTGAAATAAAGTGACTGTTAGAGACGGAGAGAGTCAAGAAATGCTAAACAATTTCCAGAAAAAATTCAGAAAATACCGAAAAAGTAATGACCAGAGAAATTTCGAACAAACTGAGAGACTCTCTCCACTTATTGGCTAATGAGAGGCCTATTTTTAATTTTTTTCTCTTGCTCTTACACACACGGTCTAATTACGATAATAATAATAATAATAATAATAATAATAATAATAATAATAATAATACATTTTTTAAATCGTAAAAATGCTCTACATAAAAAAAAGATTGCAGGCAGCTAAGGCAGTAGTGTCGTAGTGATCTCGGACCGAAGGGTCGCGGGTTCGAGTTCCGCCTCGGGCATGGTTGTATTTGTGTTCGTCCTTTCACCCGTATCATCAATCACCATATCGTTTCATCCACATAGTTACCATACCGTTAACAGCAATAGTGGTCGCTAATGACCTAAGATGTTGATGCGACCTTAAATAAACATAAAAAAAAAGATTATGATTTACAGAGAATACAAGCCAAAGCTACGGTAGTACTTTGCATGAACTGTTGTAAAATGTTTTCAAATTGTAAAACTTTGTTATTATTTTAAACGAATAGCCAATGAATACGTTGTTTTACTTTCTCAGGCGTAATGTAAGCGCAATCGAGACTGTAGATTGTAGGCAGGATATTTATGCTTACCTTCGAGTAAATAACAGCAGTTGTCGGCTAAGCGCGTGGTATTTGATGGAATTACAATACTACAGAATGTTTTATAAAACGACACCCAATGTAGAAAAAAGGCAATGCACGTTTTCATTCGCAGCATTACAATTAACTTCTTATTGCAAAGTTTCACCTGAAATATAATTTAGCATAACATTTCGAAGTAGTGATCAGTGCATTGATCTGATATTTTGGTTAGTAAAATATGCAAAATATTACGAGTTATTCTCGTAAAAATCCTATCACATAAAGAGTTATATTACGAATTCAAATTTGTGTTAGAATAACTTTTAGAATAAAATTTTCAAAATAATTCCTGCGTCAATTAATGTGTATAATTTACACAACCATAATGTATAACCGACTGTTTCCATAACAATTGAACCCACGCGCATTCCCACAAGAGTGCTGCAGTTGTGCAGAATGCTATCCAACGCTATCACAAGTTACATGTCACTCCTGCCCGCTACTGAACACCTTATCGAGCAAATTCTTATTGCATCACAGAATCATACGCCCACATGAACCCTGCATTCTGCTTGATGCAGCAACACATTAAAAGTGCATTATGGGGCGTCATCATTCATTATTTTGTTGTTTTTTTTTTCGTGTCCTAGACAACGTTACACATTGCGTTTCCCGTCCGCAAGACCATTCGTTTTAGAAATAGAGACGGGTAAGTAAGACGAGTTTAATTATACCACACGACACAGCGTGTCACACAAAAAGTGCTTAAAAGAAGTGGCCACTCCTACAAAATTGCATTCTTCATACATGTGTTCCAACAGTTGCCTCGACCGCTTATGAGTTTCTCTCCTGGTAAGGTTATCAAGGCTATTCTCAATCAGTGGTAGCAGGTGGATTCCGAATTACGATGGACGGCATGTATGTCCGAACTATCACATACATATTAGCTCCTTAAAATATTTCTCGAACGAGAACTATAGCATGTAGTATACAACCAATTTGCAAGCAACTGGATTTTAATCCTTGCCACAGACAACTTTTACGTTGATAACTCAAGATACAATTGTGCTCATGCGACAATAAGAGCTTTTCTAAAAAAAATATGTGAAGTAAACAAACCAGTAATTTATAAAATCAGATGAAAGGGTCGTTATTTTTAGCTTATTTAATACGAGCGAACTCTGCCGAACAAAATCCTAATAGCAGCACCCAACTCCCCGAACTCCCACTCTTCCTCAATAACCTGGCATGCACCAGCTACGGACCGACTCGCGGTAATCCACGATACAAGCCATTCCAAAAACATTAATTTTTCGCGTAAGTGGGCATATAAAATTAAATTCGTCCTAAACAATTGCGCTGGTGGTATGTTGGATGCAAATTAAAGGAGTTGATTTATTGCAAGTTTAATACTTGCGGGCGCCGTCCTCGAGCCCTTAAGGAGCAGCAGACACTGTTCTCAATTCAATAATTGTAAACCTCCATATGCAAACCAAGGATGATTTTCAGACCAAGCACATTTGCACCGATAAGATTAGAAGAGTATTTCACACTATTTAAAGAAAATATTAATACAAGCCTGAAACTAATTTGTCGGCTCTCTGATTTCGTCATGATAAAGTATAAATTTAAAAAAACAATAAATATAAATTGAGAAAAAACAATGCCTCACTATTTTTAGGAATAATATCAAGTTTTATAACTATCTCAAAATTTTAATGAATATATCTTATTAATACCTCAAAATTTTCCTTTCTTCCACAAATTCCCTTATTTTTCTTGACTTTTCCAGAGCAATGATATTCCCAATTTTACCCCGTTTTCCAGAAATGAGTACACCCTGATATTATTCTAAAACCCTTGCCAATTTTTGGTAGCCGAAGTCATTGAGACGACAACTCCCAAAATTATACTGGCTCGAAGAGTGGCGAGTTTGAATCTCGCTTCGAGCGTGGATATTTGTGTTTATTTGCAGATTGATCCAAACCTCTGTGTGTCACTACGATTGACAACCTTATGATAATAATGGGAATGTCACGGAAAACCTTCCCCAAACGTCATATATAGAACCGATGATGGCTTGATTGGAGACCATGAATTAGGAACCTTCCATACTCGGACCATACAAGGCCTTGACGCCAAAATATCGTGTACTAGTAGTGCCCGTGCGAATAATTCGCACGGAGTCCAATATTTTTAAAATTCCCTTAATTACAATTTTCTTTTATATACACTGGGAGTTCATTTTTTTATGTATAAAATTTTTAGCCACTGCATCTAATTCAATATTGTAATTTAAGAGTTTTATCACAGCAGAATGTTCCAATTTTCTTTAACTCACATTCTCTGTAGGACACTGACGTCTGTAGGACACTGACACGCGGTTTCAAAATTCGCTTTCAGCAGTTACAGGTTCGCCAACTCCAATTTTGCGAAGAACGTTGAGTTCTTGTTACAGTTATTTTCTTGTGAATACCTTATTACACTTTGTTGTTAGTCTGTAACCCAGTAAAGGTTTTTTACATTCATAACTTTCATTGTTCAATTTGTTTATATTTGGCCAAGCGCTCGGAGACATGAGGTTATTATATAGATATGCTGCAGGTTCCCCAACTCATATTTTGCACAGGATGTTGTGTTATTGTTTTAATTATTATTTTGTAAATAACTTTTTAAGGATTACGAAAATGCAAAACTGATTACAATGGCGGGAATAGCAATTTTTTTACACCGATAAACACCTTGATCATATGAATCCATCCAGTGGTTATCTAGATCTCAGATCACCATTTTACTGTATTAATTATATGGATGTTAGAAAAAACTTCGCAATGATGAGAGAAAAGAAGACCTGAATGGGCAGAGCGAACCAGGGAGGGCCCAGAAACACAAAGCGGGAAGAGAGCCGAGGCGAAGAGAGACGACCTGAAGCGGGAAGAGTCAAGGCTAAGCGAAGATAGCTAAGGCAAAGTGGAGAGAGCCAAGACAATGCGGGGAGAGTCAAGGCCAAGCGGACAGAACCAAAACGAAGCGGACAGAGCCCAGACGAAATGGAAGGAGCCAAGGCAAGAAGAGAATAAAAAACAAAGCAGAGCCAGAACGGCGCAGTAAGAGCGAAGACGAAGCGGTGAGACCAGGAGCGGCAGCTCAGTGCATCAACTGATGTCACTGCAGCGCCTCTGACCGGGAGGTCCTAGGTTACACTCCCCACGGCGGCAGGATTTTCGACACTAGCTTTTCAGCTAGGTCGAATTCAGTCGCTGTCTGGAGGAGAATTCTAGCGGCCGGCTGCTCTGGTCGGTAGTTTGCCGTGGTTTCTCCGATCAACACCAGGCGAATGCCGGAGCAGTACCCTAACAAACGGGCCAAGGACCGCGCGCGATCTTTCCTTCCTCTTCCTTGTCCCATCCTCTCCCCTTACACACACATTTACACTAACATGCACTTCACTACCACGCATTTCGGGAGACCGGTCGGGAGCTTAGAGCTTGTCCCGACTAGGGCGGTGCCCCGCTGATGGGAGAGTCCTGGTTAGGGGGAAACCCCAATAGCTGACGGTAGGTTGGCGCCGGATCTCGCCATCCAGCGGGGGAAAATCACCGCCATCTCCCGAGAGAGAAAACATGCACTACACTAACGGGACTAATGACCAGAGCAGTTGACGCGCCCGAAAACATGAATAAAAAAATCAAAAACGAAGCGGTGAGAGATACGGTGAAGGACCCAGTTGAAGAGGAGAGCATTAACGCGAAGCGGGGAAATCCCAGGTAAAGCAGAGAGCGTCAATGCGAAGCGGGGAGATCCAATGCGAAGCGGGAAGAGAAACAAAGCGAATAGGGGAAAGCCAGGAGGACGCGAGGAGAGTGATGCGCACGGTGAAGAGGGTGGGAAACGGTGAATACGTGGGAGCCACGGTGAAGAGGGAGGACCGCCACGGGGAAGAGGGAGGACCGCCACGGTGAAGAAAGAGGACCGCCATGGTGAAGAGGGAGGACCGCCACGGTGAAGAGGGAGGAACGGTGAAGAGGGGAGAACGACGGTGAAGAGGAAGGACCGCCACGGTGAAGAGGGGAGGATCACAGTGAAGAGGGGAGGACAGCCACGGTGAAGAGGATGGGAAACGGTGAAGAGGAGAGAACGACGAAACGAGGAGCGAGAGCCGAAAGGTCAGAGGGAACCGACGCGCGAAGAGCCGAGCGGGGCGTTGGGGGGGGTGCGGGAAGGGGGCGTGGCGTCGGGCGCGGCGCGTGTGATGGACGCGCCGGGGGCGTTGCCGCTCTACTTGCTCCACTTCCCGCGACGGACGCCGCCGCCCCGCCGCGGGGGCCACGGCGCTGGCGGTGGGAGTGTTCCGGGCCGGCGGGAGCGGATGGGAGAGCTGGGAACCTCCTTCCCCCACACCCGACACGCCGTTGTGCGTGCTCGGAAAGAGTCTTTCATCTGTTCGCAGAAATGGAATGGATCCATGACGCGTGCAATGCTGAGTTTCCGGTACGATCTCTTATGGCGACAGAGACTTCCAATGTGTAACTCTTCTCCTTCACAAATAGTGTTTAAAGTTTATGATAATGGAAACGTAGCATTTCCAAATCACAACACAGGACATTGAGGAAACAGTTGAGGCGAACGAACTCGTGAGAATAACTGGAACGGAGACCTATTTTCTATCGTTAGTACTGTTCGTTTTTTACATATTTCACAATTTTTTCTACTCCAGTGTATAATGCACTCATTTGATGGCTGCAACCAGTTGCATAAAGGTACTCACTACGATACAGATTTCATTATGATACAGCTTCTTGACCAATCACAGAGAAGCTTACAAATCAAGTATTAACACTTATTAATTCATTGAGAATCGTTCTAACAAATGTTATGTTCGATTGTGTACATAAACATTGCATTTGATATTACATTATAGTTGTCAGTTTTAATTTCTTTTATGATTAGAATTTTTCGTGGAATATTATTTAAAATAAATGGGATACGTTCAAAGTCAAATACTTTAAACGTATTTGACTAGCTAAGTACTCCCTCGCAGGTGGACTAGTAACCACAGCCACCTGTGGCAGTATGCGAGGGTAGGGTAAGAGAGTTGTCTGCTAGGTGACTTTGCCTGAATCCTGCAAAACTGCCACGAAACGTTTCAATATAAAAGTTTAATTTCATTAATTTCTTTAATTAAAGTCATAGAAAAAATATCGTGTGAAACTCTATGTAATGGGTATTAATACACTCGTGAGAAGTTTACGATACTCGTGTATTAATACCCATCATTACATGATCGTTTCATAATGTATTTTTTTTAACTTAACGTTTAGTTTTTAATGTTAATTTGTCATATTATAAAGCATTTTTGTGCCCCATCTCATCGGAATAAATGATGCATTTCTCTTAAATTTCCTTTTATAAAATTATTTCCTTTTTAGTAAAAATAAAAGCCTATTTTTACGCAAAATCAATGTCTAAACGTTTGCATTCTAGTAGTTCCGTATGTGATATTTGTTCTGATTAACTTGCAGTTAAGCATGACGACAATTATGAAATTATTATAGGAAGATTTCAGAAGATTAACTTCTTTAAGCGTAAAAATTTATTTTGTTGAAATTACGAGTATTATGAATATAAAATGGAAGACTCCACGTTTGAAGCACTTATTAAGAGTAATGGTGCTCATTGCTGTGGTTATGTGTGGTTTTCTTTTTTTTAACGAAATAGATTAGCTTCTCAAATCACTTGTTGCAAGTATATATTCATCAGTGAAGTTCAGAAAATGTGCACAGATGGTACCTCTCACCTTTACGTCACATACAGTTTTTACTGTTCTTTGACTAAATAAACCAAATCAAACCAAAATTCGTAAAGTCGGCACATTCCGGGCATTCCCTGAAACACCCAAACACATGCCTCGCAACCACGACGTTCACGTGTTACTCGACCAACCGGAGGGAGAAAAAAAACAACCGAGCAACGAACGGAACCATATCGCAGCCGCCGGTACAAAAAAAAAACCGCTCTCGCGGCCGGGGAAAGAACGGCTGTGCAACCGCAGAAAGAAGAGGAGGCGGTGCTTTTGGTCTGAGAGCGGGGGAGGGGGGGTAGAGGGGACGTCCTGCTTCGCACCGCACTCGCCTCGCAGCGCTGCGGGCGGGCCGTGGCGGCGGCGAAGTACCGTTGGGAGTAATTGGCCTTCTTTGGAGAAAGCCCCCTACGACCGCTGCCACGGCCTCCTATGGCGCCCGCGCTGCCGCCACGGCCCACCCGCATAGGCGAGTGGGTGAAAATCCCAACCGCGCTCGCCGCAGTTTCATTTCATTTCTATTGATCTATCGTAAAAACAGAATGAGACGTATGGGTAGAAGTACAATCTGGGCCCGTTTTCTTGAATCAGTTAAGGAATAAATGGGCAAGGATGCATATGCAAATTAATGAGAAATGAATGAGATCTTCATGGCTAATATTTATTTATTTACTTATTTTTTATTTACTTATTTTTTATTTATTTATTGTCAAAAACGGTAAAAACTATATGTGAGTATAAGGAAGAAGTACATCTGATCACGTTTTCTTGAGCTACAGAGGCCTTATTCCTCTGTTTTGCAACAAATACGAAACGAATGTTGAATTATAGATAAAGATAGCAAGAAACGAGGCTTTTGAAAACTAGAAATTTTCGCCCATCCTCCCCAAGTAATAGAAAACTTATTACCATTTATTTCGATTCCAACTATAGATTTGATTTTATATGATATAAAGAACACTCCACGCCCTATTCCTCCCGCAATTAGCAAAAAGAGATCTCAAGGAAACGTGAACGGAGTCTGTAGCCTTTGACAGTCCAAAAGCAAGACAGAGGCCAAGAGGTCAGATTTGATCAAAGAATCAAGGGAAACTGAACGAAAAATCTGATCGACTTGAGACTGTTGTTACTTTTGCAATAGCCGGGTTTTGGATGAATATCCATCACTCACTCCCGACAAAAGCCGAATCACCATCACCATCACTAGCGCATTTCTGAATTCGATGCCACTAGGGCGTCAAAACACTATCAGCTGTTTTCGACCTGCATGTTCGCCTCCAGCATAACGACACAGCAACGGACTCACTCACATTTCTCCATTACTCGTGCCGTTCCTTGGCCGAACAAATAAGGGACATGATTAGGACGGCGACATGTCGGAGAATTTAATTTTGCCAGGCATTTAGCCACACGATTTTTACAAGTCATTCTACGCGAACGAGATGACACATTGAGGATTTTCTGTTCTTCGAATATCCATCATGTCCATGAGGCGCCAACTGGGTTCGAACTCGAGCTTGTAAGTCTGAATATTAACTTCTTTAATGTTTTTAACAGACTAGAACGCATCGTTTCTAAGCCAGGCACGATATTAACATGTGAAGTTGTGTGTTGCACGTGCACGTACGTTTTTCCATCATGATCTCCGAATTGTAATAACTTAAATCGGATGCTCTACTGTAATAACTTAAATCGGTTGTTTCATTCTAATTAGCTTAAATCGGTTGTTTTATTGTAATAACTTCAATCGGTTGTTCTATTGTAATAACTTAAATCGGTTGTTTTATTTTAATAATTTAAATCGGTTGTTTATTTTAATAACTTAAATCAATTGTTCTATTTTAATAACTTAAATCAGTTGTTCTATGGTAATAACTTAAATCAGTTGTTCTATGGTAATAACTTAAATCAGTTGTTCTATGGTAATAACTTAAATCAGTTGTTCTATGGTAATAACTTAAATCAGTTGTTCTATGGTAATAACTTAAATCAGTTGTTCTATGGTAATAACTTAAATCGGGTATTCTATTGCAATAACTTAAATCGGTTGTTTTATAGTAATAAATTAAATCGGGTGTATGTGAAAACAGGTTGTAATTCTCTCTCCAGCAATAGCACACTTACGGGGATTTGAGTCAATTGTGTCTGGTATGAGATACATAACTGTTCTTTCCTTCGCGTGTCATGTTTCACATGAATACTTAACTTCATGTCCGCGAAGGCCATCGAGTTGTTCCCAGCGATGAACCGTCGAAACATCCAGCAATTCAAGTCAACTCAAGCGAGCTCTCGACTTTTGGTAACAAGGGAGTCTCAGGGGCGGGTGAAATAGTGAAGTCAATTTAATGCTGCGGATATTAGTTGAAGCCCTGATAATTTCTCTATTTATTTATTTACTGACGTCAAAAATGTGAAGAGCCGGACTGGCATTAGCTTGAATGGACGCAGGTTCGAATCCCGCCCCGGGCCTGGATGTTTGTGTATGCTGTTAGAATGCGCCGATACCTTAAAGTTAAAAAAAAAGTATGTGGTACTTTAAAGAATCCAATTTTCAAATGAGCTCGACGCTATTTATGAATTCAATAATATACTCTAACAATAAACTTAGAAACAGATAGCAGGAACGGACACAATGGTTGTTACAGCAACAGTGGCGGAAACATTGTGCCTTTACTCCTCTTTGTTAGATTGCCAGTTTCTTCACGATATTCCATTTTCGACTTCACATTTTTGGGTACCCAGTGTCATCGTCTCAGTCTCAATATTAAGTAACGAATAAATATCATCGCTATAACACCTGTGCATTTAGAAAGTGCATTTAGAAAAATAAATAAATTAGGTTAAAGATTAGACGTAGGTTCATGAAAATATTGCGGGGAGTGGCAGCGTGTTCCCAAGAATAAATCGCTCGTGTTCGGCCAGCGCAACGGCGCCGACGAGCAGCGCACATCGCATAGAGAATGGTGAAGCCAGACGATCTCTGGACCCTTTCGGACTGGGCAAGCACGTGCCATCACGCATGCATTCCACATTGTGCCTTTACTCTTTGTTAAATATGAAAACGCACGCTCACGGGGGTATTCCTACAATCTAGTGGCCAAATTGCCAGTTTCTTCACGATATTCCATTTTCGACTTCACATTTTCGGGTACCCAGTGTCATCGTCTAAGTCTCAAAATTAACTAACGAATAAATATCATCGCTATAACACCTGTGCATTTAGAAAGTGCATTTAGAAAAATAAATAAATTAGGTTAAAGATTAGACGTAGGTTCATGAAAATATTGCGGGGAGTGGCAGCGTGTTCCCAAGAATAAATCGCTCGTGTTCGGCCAGCGCAACGGCGCCGACGAGCAGCGCACATCGCATAGAGAATGGTGAAGCCAGACGATCTCTGGACCCTTTCGGACTGGGCAAGCACGTGCCATCACGCTTGCATTCCACGCACGTGGTACAGCCCTCGACTGCCTTCTCCCTGTTAATAGAATTTTGACTGCAACTGCGGAAGAGACCTGAATTTAAATGGGAGCTGATTACGGTGGTGGAATAAAGTAATATGGTGATTGGAAATACGATCTGCTGTGCAAACGTCAAGTAAAAACCACTGGCTGGTGTGTGTTTAACAGGAAGTCGCATTCGATTGGTAATCACACAAGCGTACTCACGCAGAGACACATGCACACAGAGAAACACACACACTAAAACATACACATACGCATAGAGAATAGATTGATTGATTGATTGATTGATTTTTCGTGTTCCGGGCGCGTCAACTGCTTTGGTCATTAGTCCTGTTAGTGTAGGGCATGTTTTTTGTCGCGAGATGGCGGTGATCTTCCCCCGCCAGATGGCGAGATCCGGCGCCGACCTACCGTCGGCTAGTGGGGTTTTTCCCTAACCAGGACTCTCCCACCAGCGGGGCACCGCCCCAGCCGGGACAAGCTCTAAGCTCCCGACCGGTCTCCCGGAATATGTGGTAGTGTAGTGCATGTTAGTGTAAGTGTGTGTGTGTGTGTGTGTGTGTGTGTGTGTGTGTGTGTGTGTGTGTGTGTGTGTGTGTGTGTGTAGAGGATAGGACAAGGAAGAGGAAGGACAGATCGCGCGCGGTCCGTGGCCCGTTTTGGTAACGTACTGCTCCGGCATTCGCCTGGTGTTGATCGGAGAAACCACGGAAAACTACCGATCAGAGCAGCCGGCCGCTAGAATTCTCCTCCAGATAGCGACTGAATTCGACCTAGCTGGAAAGACATAGAGAATAGAAGCACACAGAGTCATGTGCATATAAATACAGAGACACAGCCACAGAAAAGCCCAGACATGGAGACACAGAGCCAGATACTCACACACGGACGTATACTCGCATGCGTGACATGAAGGCACGCTCAAAACAAGCACGCAAAAAAACATCCATACGTAGTCACACGCAAGTACACGCATCCACAAATGAATACGCACTGGGTTCATACTTGAAAGCACTTAAGTATAATCGCGTGTTCACGTCCACAACAGCAGGCTGAACTAAACGCATTTATTTCTCCCATTAACAAATACTACTTACGTAACGCATCACCATTGACTCGCACAACAATTTTCCGCATTCATGATGTCCATTTTTGTAGATAATTATTACTACAAGAATTGTTTTTGCACACATTATACGCATCTGCCACCCAAATAGTGGATTCGTTCTTTTAAAAAACGGGTGGTCTGTTAATATACTTTATTTACTTCATCTTCCTCATTAAAAAAAAAAAAGACAAGACAAGGACGAATCTCTCAATTGTTTGAATCGAAAATATAGAGACGCAGTGAATATGATAATTCAGTCAGTTTGTGCAGTACTGGAATAGGGAAGAATAACACAACCAAATATTTGCATTTTTCAGTCACAATCAAAACTGTTCAATTGGTTTTTGGATTTTTCCACAATGCCTAGGTATGAAACGAAACCATACATATATCTCACATGGCCTGAGGCTGCAAAGTTTACTTTCAACTTCTGCTTGCATTGGAAATAGTAGTACAGATTGCAAATGCACGCATAAATTAATTGAAAACAGGATCTTTCGACCAAGTGAGAGATGCCAATCGTTTCGTTAAATACCCATAAAGACGGGAAAAAACACGAAACTGCAGAGAAAAAGTGCAAATATTTGACTACGAGTATCCCCAATTTCTGATACGTGTTCTTACGACTGTATTCCCATCCTCAAAGCGTCAATGCTTACAATATAGTTGAAGTCATGCGACAAGAAAGAAAAAAAAAAGCTTCAGTTTTCACGAGTGCCTCAAAACAGCTAATTTTTGCTCCTCTGTTGACATATTAAATTAGCGAAGGACCTGGCGTTGTCCGGCCCTCTTCTTATCAAATTCTTGTGAAAGAGGAATAGATCAATTTTATATAAAGCACGGAATTTAAGATTATTATTCTTAATGTAATTAGTTTAAATTTTAATAAAATACTATAATTTATTTTCATTGTCTTTTACAGTTCAATGAAAGGTAGGTTAAATTATATTTTTTTATCTTATACCCTGTTACTGGCCTCTAGAGTATTGTTAGGTACCAGTTCTGCCGCACCGCTACTGGCCTCTGGTGGAATATACAAGGAACCAATCTGCTCTTAGCGACAGCCGAAAAATGATGATCGTGGTACATCTACTGATATAATATTTAAATTATTCATTTCCCGTATTTGTGTTGTATTAATCTTTACCCATTTTTGCAAGGACACTGCGACAATCTCGAAGAAGGGCCTGTAAAAATTTCATGCTATATTCATGCACTACTTTTTGTGGTATCGATGTCGATTACATGTCATTGAATTCATTATTATTAGTTTAAATGACTGTTAGTACACAAAATTACAAAATTAGTGGAAGCTAAATTTTTAATATGTAGTCAGAAATGTCATTAAATTTAATGTAGGGTAATGTATTGTACATGAAACTTAATGTATCCTTGTACATTAAAAAGAGCTTAATATATTTGTACATTAAATTTAATGCACAAGTTAAAATCGGAGTATATTTAATATAGAGATTCACCCGTTTCACTTGCCTCTCATTAGTCATCTTGGATCTTCATAATCACCAGTCGATCAAGATCATTCATTCATTCTATATTCATTCATTCATTGTTTCCAGATATGACCACAAGGATTTGACTCTTGCATCCTAATGTAAACGTGAACACGAAATTTAACGTGTGTTCATAATAATTACTTAAATGTACATTTAACGAAACTAATGTGGAAATTTCTGCCAGTGTACCATTGACGTCTGAGGGGGGAGGTTCTATTGCCCAAAGAGTACCCCCTGAGGTACGCCACTGGCTTGACACCCCTTATCCACTCTCTCTACACTAAGCGAGAGACTATTGGGGGGGAGAGGGGGGTGTGGAGAGCGTGAACGCGGGCGACCGCCACAATCATCCCAAACGCGTCCTCTCCGCCCTCTCGCCCGCCCCGTCGCGTCGCGTCGTCCACGCGGCCAGTGGGCGCGGGCGGCCCGCACGGCGGCGTCGGAATCCGAGAGCGCGCGCCTCGCGCCAGGGATGGCCACGGCGGCGGAAGAGCAGATCGGGCCTTGCATTCCCGCAGGCGCACGCCTACAGATGGCCAAATTTTACCAAAACATTGATACATCGATGTTTCGATACATGGATGTTTCGATACATGGATGTTTCGATACATGGATGTTTCGATACATGGATGTTTCGATACATCAATGTTTCGATACATCGATGTTTCGATACATCGATGTTTCGATACATCGATGTTTCGATACATCGATGTTTCGATACATCGATGTTTCGATACATCGATGTTTCGATACATCGATGTTTCGATACACCGATGTTTCGATACATCGATGTTTCGATACATCGATGTTTCGATACATCGATGTTTCGATACATCGATGTTTCGATACATCGATGTTTCGATACATCGATGTTTCGATACATCGATGTTTCGATACATCGATGTTTCGATACATCGATGTTTCGATACATCGATGTTTCGATACATTGCTAAAGGGTTTTCGATGTCGATGAAAATATCGACGAAAAAACATCGATGTATCGAAGTTTGTCCTAGTGAGACAATTTTACCAAAACATCGACACATCGCTAAAGACTTTTCGATGTCGATAAATACATCGACGAAAATACTTCGATGTTTAGTTTAGTTCGTCCTAGTCATGGCAAATTTTACCAAAACATCAATACATCGATGATTCGATACCACGCTAAAGGGTTTTCGATGTCGATGAAAACATCGATGTTTTAATTGTAGACCAATAAACATGCTATTTTCCAACCCATTTTTAATTACAGTATGTAAAAGGGATATATTTTTTTGGTTACCAGCATGTTAGTAGTATATGAAAAATATTATCGAATGTAAAGAATAAAATTACCAATAAAGAACATCGTGTTTTCTATCAATTTCGTGTTTCACTGTCGATTCACGCAGTGACACGCCTGGCGATAACACGAGCAGCTCCTAAACTTCCTCAGATTGCACAGGCGAAATATGTAGCATGATAAAGAGAGTGATGCAAAACAACGATATTGCTGTGGATTGCTGTCACTCTACAACGTGCTTAAACCCCTTTATTAAAACAAATATTTTTAAAAATTAAAAGTAAAAAACATCGACGTTTTGCAACAAAATGTCGATGTGAAGAAAACATCGAAATCAAAATATTGATATGAATATATTGATGTTTCTGATGGAAAACATGGATGTTTTAAAAACATCCATTTATTTTTGTCATCCCTAAGCACGGCTGCCTCCAGAGAATGGGTGGGATCCTCCGGCGCACCGATTTTAGCTGGTTCGGCGCATCACCAGTTTGCGTCACGAACCACGTGACCACAGGCCGCCATGTTGCATGGAGAAGTGTTGGGAAACATTTTGAAAGCGGTACATAGTGACAATTTTCAACGGTAACCAACCTAAAATGACGCGATGAAGGTTTAAAAGATGCAATATTAAAAAGAAATACTTACATAAATATATTTCAATGTCTTTTAACGAGGTGATCATTTTCGTATCTGGACTGCATTTAAAATTCCCGGTAATATTGTGACGCAACTGGTGTCTGAAGCACATTGGCTGAAGTCGGATACGATGCGCAATCCCTCCCCCCCCCTGGGACCTCCCGAGACGCTGCAGCGACAACAGTCGTCTCTCCGAACCACCTCAGCCGGTCAGTTCGCGCTCTTGTCCACCCCTGCGGCGAGCGCCACCGGCGGCGGCGCGCTCTCCAGTGGCCACTCGACGCGCGGCACCCTGCACCGTCCTCGGACAGCACTGGAGGGAGGGCGGTGACATGTGCCAGGCGCAGCGCGCGCTCCTCGTGCGTCGAGCACCCACACGCACGCACGCACGCACGCGAGCACGAGGGCTCTCTTCGACGGTGCTCCACACTAGGCTCCATGCTAGACCTAGAGACGCGGCGTCGACGACAGAACATCTCCATCGGGTTTTGCGTCCAGTTTCCCCTCATCCTTTGAACAAATGCTAAGATGGCCCCTTGTTCTGCTTCTGGACTTCAATGTATGACTTCATTATCTGAGCACGTCTTCTAGAATTCAGTGGGAAATGTAGTTATTCAAATTATCGTTCTCCATGTTGTCGCGGCGGGAAGTATTATTCTTTGACGAAGGACATCATGGATAAGAGCCCAAATTTATTGCACATTTATCCTTGAAAATAGTTTTATTACATCGAAGTGAATACTTTTGTTTACAATCCTTGCAAAAACCCTAATTTTTTTGTATTCAAAATTCAATTAGTATATAGCTTAGGAAGAGGATAACAGAATTTTGAAAACGTGCACAGAATTCACTTCACTTCACTTTATTTATTTTTTATTTATTTATTGAATGTCAATACAATTAAAAGCGCTTAATGTACTGTAGCGAGAAGTGCTATCTCTACACAGGATTTTGCTGCTCAAGAATCACTGTTCGAACTCATTCACATATTAAGATAAATTCAGAATACAGAGAACAACGTGCATTTTGGCGAGACTCGGTCTAAAAATTTTGATTAAAAATCTTCACTACCGTGTAAAAAATAAAATAAAAAAACTTATTTACAAAGGCAAATCAGATTCATATTTACTACTCGTTGGAGCTCTGTCTTTAATTATCACAATATCTACAGTTTAAGTAAACTAAGAAACACATTAAACAATTTGTATTTAATTTACGACGTATTTTATTACAATAATCAGCAATATTGCTTTTACAGAACAGCTGTCGACAATCCACAAAAAATCCAACTCCGCGAAAATTCTCAGGAAAGAGCCATCCGAGCGTGAACCGGAGGCCGGGGAAGTAATAAAAGGAAACCGTATAAAACCCGGCTGCCCGCGAAACGTGCGTAGTTGTGTCTTCGCAGAGGCGAAGTCGTGACGCAGGGTCAGGGCTGTTTCGACAGTTTCGCAACCGGCAGCGGATAGTACTCGGACCTCGGGTTGTGGGAAACTCGGGAATTGCTTCCCCATAAATAATTTTTTAAAAAAAACTCATGCAAGGAAAAAAAAGAGGGGAAAAAGGGGTAATGGAGTGGAAGGAGAAAAAGAAAAAATTGAAGAAATAGGAAAAGAACGTGAAATAGGAAAAAAGGAAAAGAAAATTAAGAAATAGGAAAAAAGGAAAAGAAAATAAAGAAATAGGAAAAAAGGAAAAGAAAATGAAGAAATAGGAAAAAAGGAAAAGAAAATGAAGAAATAGGAAAAAAGGAAACGAACGTGAAGAAATAGGAAAAAGGAAACGAACGTGAAGAAATAGGAAAAAAGGAAAAGAAAGTGAAGAATTAGGAAAAAAGGAAAACAACGTGAAGAATTAGGAAAAAAGGAAAATAATGTGAAGAAATAGGAAAAAAGGAAAAGAAGATGAAAATGGGAACGAAGAAATGGTGAAAAAGGAAACGAAGAAAAGAAGGTGGAAAAGGAAAGAAGTAGGAAAAAAGGAAACGAGAAGAAGGTGAAAAATCATCCTTTCATCCCTCATCATCCTATCAGCTCATAATTCATAACTCAAGGTTAACAACCTTGTTTAATCGTAATGGATGCAGCTGAAAAGCTGATCCTCATAAAGAATAAAAGCACGTTAATCACTCCGCGATAAATATGACTAGGCCTCGGGAGCTGGACCTAGAAGGGCGAAAATCGCATTAAAATATAAAAAGTAGAAGATGAAAGGAAGAAAGAAAGAAAGAAAGAAAGAAAGAAAGAAAGAAAGAAAGAAAGAAAGAAAGAAAGAAAGAAAGAAAGAAAGAAAGAAAGAAAGAAAGAAGTGCAATGGGGATAATATTTTAATTAATTAATCAATTGACACATTCGGTTTGAGGCTAATCGCTTCGTTCATCCAATCTCAATCTCTCTTCGGAGGTTTATTCCTTTAATATTCATTCATTACGAAATAAACATTTCCAAAAAAGCAGCTTTCACTAGAGACGTTTTGCACTGCGTGAAGCACCTTTTTCTCCAGTCCCCCTCCACAGTATCCCTGAGGAGGCTGGAATTTATTTAGTGAATGGCTCACAATTAAACTGCTGCCTTGCATCGGCAGAGCGACGCGCGACGCTGCGCCCCACCTGCCACGCCCCCCAACGGGCCTGAACGCCACGGACACTGAGTCACGGCAGTGCCGTGGCGAACAGAAGACTACCAGAGTGGTGCTGTGGGAATGAATGAGTAGAATCAATGGTTATGTTTCCATGTTGTCGCGGCAGGAAGTAATAAGAGCCAAAATTTATTGCTTATTTATCTTTGAAAATAGATTTTATTACATGGGAGTTTTTTTTGTTGTTTTTTCTCCCTTGCAAAATTCAAAATTTATTGCTTATTTACCCTTGAAAATAGATTTTTTTACATGGGAGTTTTTTTTGTTTTTTTTTCTCCCTTTCAAAATTCAAAATTTATTGCTTGTTTATCCTTGAAAATAGATTTTATTACATGGGAGTTTTTTGTTTTTTTCTCCCTTTCAAAAATTCAAAATTTTAAGTAGTATATGACTTAGTGTAGGGATCACAGAATTTTGAAAATGTGCACACAATTCACTTTTCCCCATAGCACGTCATACGCAGTTTTTAACTGTTTTTTGACGTAAAATAAAATAAATAATTAAAAAAAATAATTAAAAAATGTATATAATGAATGAATGAATGATGCGTAAATGAAAAAATAAACAAAATAAAATTTACCAAGGAAGATCAAAACAAAACATTACTTAGAATTTAAAAAAATAATAATTTTGTGGAAGTTAGGTATGTTCGCGTTAGTTAGAATTAGCTACGTTTAGCTAGTTTTGCTTAGTATTAGCTAATTATTAAGGAAAGCTCTTCCTCTCAACTGCTTAACCCGCAAGGCAGCACTTCAATTGTAAGCCATTTAGTAAATAAATTGCTGCCACCTCAGGAATACTCTGGAGGGGAATCAGAACCATATGGAGACGAACAAAAGGCGGCGCATAAGAGGGTCAGTTGAGGGGAAGTAGGACCCCCTAACGGCGGGGGGGGGGTAGAGGACACTAGCCCCCTGGTGAGCGAGCACGTGTTGACCGAGCGACGCCTCTTCTCAAGAAAGCTGGGGGCGATCACGTGACCGCCAACATTAAGTGAACGGAGACGCCAGAATGGAAGAGATTTCGATATCAGAGTGCCTCGATTGATTGATTTTTTCGTGTTTCCAGACGCGTCAACTGCTTTGGTTATTCATCTCCCGTTTCCCCTGCATCCCATCATTCATCTCATTCTTCACAATCACCAATCCATTAAGATCATTCATTCATTCATTCATTCATTCTAGATACGACAATATAGCTTTAACTCTTGCATCCTAGTGTACATGTGTACATAAAATGTACTGTGCGTTCATACTAATTTCTTTAACGTACTCTTCATTAAATGTTGTGGGGCGTTCGCAGAGAATGGCAGTCGACGTCCCGGGATTGATTCGTTCGCTCTTCCACTCATCGAAGCATTTCAGGCGCAGCCCATTGTCAGCACCCGGCGCCGCGCCCGGGCTTGGGCTTCGCGCGATATGCGACACGCGGGCGAGCGGGAGGGAGGGAGGGAAGGAGGGCGGGCTGGCGTGGGCGACGCCGCGCAGCTCTCCCGCACGGCGCCCCGCCCTCTCCTGCTCAGCTCAGCTTCGCCCCTCAGTCCCGAACACCACCTCCTTGCCACCCCACCGCTCCTCCCCGCCCTGCACCCATCACCTCAGTCCCGCTCCTCACACCCAGCCCCATGTTGCTCTGTCCCGCACCGCTCAGTTCCGTCCCTCCCCTTACCTCTGTTTTGTTGTCTCTCCCTCCTCCCCAACACTCCTCGCGGCTCTGTCTCTCCCAACACCACACCCAGCTCGGCTCAACCCAGGCCCTTTCCATCTACCTCAGCTCGTCCTCGCCCCTCAGCACACAGCCCCATCCCGCCCCGCTCTTCCCCGCCCCGTTCCGCTCGTCCCAACCTCGCTTTGCTCCGCACCGACGCCCCCCCCCCCATCGTGTGCCAGACAATTCGGCTCCGCCCCGTCCCGCCCCGTCCCGTCCCGCCCCGCCCGCCCCCGCCCCATCCGTCATCCCGCCTCGTCCACCGCCACACACCGCTCCTCCGTGCTACTTCGCCCCTGCCGCTCCTCCGTGCCACTCCGCCACGCCCCGCCCCGCCCCGCCCCGCCCCGCCCCGCTCCTCCGTGCCTCTCCGCCCCGCCCCGCCCCGTCCCGCTCCTCCGTGCCTCTCCGCCCCGCCCCGCTCCTCCGTGCCTCTCCTCCCCTCCCCGCCCCGCTCCTCCGTGCCTCTCCGCCCCGCCCCGCCCCGCCCCGCCCCGCCCCGCTCCGCGGCGCCTGGCGTGGAGGGCGCCGCCCGGCAGAAGCCTTTGTCTCCGCACCCCACGCCCTCCCCTCCCCTCCCCTCCCCAGCTGCGCTCCTGCCTCGCGTTCTTACGACTTCAACCTCCCAGCTTACGGCTTCTCCTACCACCGCTCTCTCTCTCTCTCCTCTCCCACCAATTGACGCACGTCCTCCCTTCCCTCTCCCCGTCAAGTTTTCTTTCCACTTCCCTTCTACTCGTCGTCTGTCCTCTCTTCGCACCCGTCCTTTTCGTCCGCCAGCATAGAGGAAATAATTACTCCCTTTAGTCTATGCCTCCAGTATTCATCTGATCTCTTCCGTTCCAAGCTCGCGTTCTCGCTCCCTCGTACTACTACCACAGACTAAGAAGATAGGGAACTAGGGATGTAGTAATTTTCTCTGTGTTACTGCTCTTCTTACGCCCAGTCTTTCCTCCGTATTGTTCCAATCCGATTTATTAATTCTTTTTTCAATGCGTCTACATCCATCTCTTCTATCTTCGCTCTCTCACTCTCTAAAATCGAATCGTTACCGATACTCTCCTCTTATTCTTTTTTCTAGTCGTTTCCTCTCCATGCTGTCTTCTCGTCGAGCCCATCCTTCTTTGTTTCGTTCGCTCCGCTTCCTTTCCTCGCAAGTTCCAACATATACCAATGTCTAATATGCCTTCCTTTCCTTTCGTTCCTTCCCACACCTATTCTCTATGACAAGTCTCATCTCTCTCCCTCTCCTTTCCTTCCCTCCTATCTTCCTCTCCCTCTGCCTCTCTCGACCCATCACTCTCGTTTTCTGTCATACCTTTTATCTCCCCTTTCCTTTCGTCTAAAACTTTTCCTCTATCTCTTTTCGTCTCAAACTTTCCCTCTCCCCTTTCTTCTCGTCTCGTACCTTTCCTCTCCTCTCTTTTCGCCTCTTTCCTTTTCTCTCCCTCTTTCCCTCTCATCCTTTTTGTCTCCCTATTTTCCTCTCATCCCTTCTCTCTCTTTTCCTCTCATCCCTTCTCTCTCTTTTCCTCTCATCCCTTCTCTCTCTTTTCCTCTCATCCCTCTCTCTCTTTTCCTCTCATCCCTTCTCTCTCTTTTCCTCTCATCCCTTCTCTCTCTTTTCCTCTCATCCCTTCTCTCTCTTTTCCTCTCATCCCTTCTCTCTCTTTTCCTCTCATCCCTTCTCTCTCTTTTCCTCTCATCCCTTCTCTCTCTTTTCCTCTCATCCCTTCTCTCTCTTTTCCTCTCATCCCTTCTCTCTCTTTTACTCTCATCCCTTCTCTCTCTTTTACTCTCATCCCTTCTCTCTCTTTTACTCTCATCCCTTCTCTCTCTTTTACTCTCATCCCTTCTCTCTTCCTCTTTTACTCTCATCCCTTCTCTCTTCCTCTTTTACTCTCATCCCTTCTCTCTCTCTCTCTCTCTCTCTCTCTCTCTCTCTCTCCTTCCATTCCTCCCGTTCCTCCTCCCGCCCTCACACCTCCTGCAGCCTGCAGCCGCTGCGGCGCGGCGTGACCTTTGCGGCGGCGGAGGCGAAGTCGTGAGGAGCGGCGCCGCCCGCCCGCGCTCCCACGCCGACCGGCGGCGGCGGCGGCGGCGGCGGCGGCGGGGGCGTCTGCCCGGGAAGGGACGCCGCTGTGCGGGCGCCGCCGCAGATGCCACGCCACGAGACGGAGACGAGGCGGAGATGAAATAATTGAAAAACGCAAACCGTTCCGAGGACAGATGAATCATGTTGACCATCGCGGTGTCTACGCGTGAGTAGATGGAGATAAAAGAGGCCGTGCTGTGTCACTGGCTAGTTATAAACAAGAGGAAGAATACGTGTAGTCGTGAATAAGAAGGAAGCGTGTTGGCTTGTTAGATTACTACTAAAAAATTAAATTTAATTCTGGGCGAAATATACGATTCTTAAGATTAAAAAAAGCTGCTTTTAAATTGCAACATCAACTGTGTACCACATATCATAGAAACATTTTCTATTATCAAAACTTTATAACATACAGTAGAAACTCTAGTTCTGGTATCATACCACGGCATCAATGAAATAGTATAGATACCGAGAATAACGATGACAAAAGTATACATAATGAGAAAATAGAAATCAAAAGTATTAAAATGAGATTAGGGACGTTAAACGCAGCGTCAAGTAAAGGAACCGACAGCACGTCGAACTTCTGCCCATGTGCAGACACACAAAGGTTTCGTCGAGTGGTCAAGATATTGCTGTCGATTACTAGACACTACGCCGTGCAAAAGTTCCCTATTCCAAATACAACTTTTTTCGTCTGCGGACATCGTAAACAAAGACTTTTGTGCGAATACGATTTCTGCCTTTTTGACAGCTGGGGTCGTCTACAGTGATGTTGCCACTCACTCGAACGACAGACATGTGGTCGTGTGGACATTCTCACATCTGGTCACAACAGTAGCATCAGTAGCAAGAAACAAGTCCCAATAAGAGTACACAACAATAGGCGACACAGAACCGCGCACACGATGCGTAACCAAAAAATGGCGCACTTCAATTTTCAATTGCTGCGCGCTGTAAGGTTTCATTTTTTTCTTAATAAGTATCGGCAACCCTGCATTGATATCATCAGCCAGAACTTTAAGCCTCCGATTGGATAACGGAAACAGCTGTCCGACAATCGTTAACTGTCAACTGCTCTCTGTCAAGTAGACAGAAATGTTATTCGGACAATACATACATTAACCGTCCAGTGTCACACCTTCCTTTCGCAGCAACCATCCACTCCATCCGAGATCGCAGAAGGCCATTGCTCCATTCTCGCGGCGCGGAGCGTGGAGGAGCGTGGGGAGGGCGTGGCGGGCGAGGCACGTCCCGCCTTATTACGCCCGCAAACTCCTCCCCCCTCCCCTCCACCCTCCCGGCACGGCGTGCCGAAGTTATTACCCCCCCCCCGGCCGGTGCCTCATCCACCGCAGCAGAAGAAGGAAGCTGCAGGGCAGCTGGCGACGGAGGATGGGATTTCTGCACGTGCGGGAACGAAGTACGCCGAACGGAGATTAGTCAACAGAAACCAAATTGAAACTTAACGAAAGGAAAAACGAATTACGAAAATACAATGGATATAAAGTTCCGGAGAAGTTAGCAAGTCCACATTTACAGACCCGTAGTTTTTTTAATATTGACAACTGTTGAAATGCTATCTGATTTAAAGATTTCAATAAGTATTTTTTATAAACCTAGACCTGAGATATGCCACAATTTGTTTAATTAATTGAAGTTTCATTTTCTTCTCTTTCCCTTCATCTGTAGAAGAGTTTTTAAATATTATTTTCCTTGCCTGCTCCCATCTATACATCTATCACGGGAGTGTCGCGCGGAAGCAAAGAAAAAAATCAGAGACTCCAACGCGCGAACAAGACGGAAGCCAGACTCCGCCGCTGCGGCTACCGCCCCAGTCGCCGTGTCTCTTGAGAGCAAACGGAGCCTCCGGCATCGTCATGATATCCGCGGTAAAACCACCATCAAGCTACTGTCATGTAATTCCCAACACGCCATTGCTGCCATGCCATTACCATCGCTTCTTCTCGTATTACCTCTGTCACACACCCCGCCACCACTATCCCTGCCACGGACGGAACCATCGCCACGGCCTCCGCAGCCGGGTCACCCGCGAACAGCCGACGCAAAGGTGGCCGTCACCGACACCTCCTCCTCCTCCTCCTCGGCTGCCACGCGAAACGCGCCGTCGATCCGTCGTCCAAACCACCGTCCAAACCGTCGTCCAAACCACCGTCCAAACCACCGTCCAAACCACCGTCCAAACCACCGTCCAAACCACCGTCCAAACCACCGTCCAAACCACCGTCCAAACCACCGTCCAAACCACCGTCCAAACCACCGTCCAAACCACCACCACTGCTGATACGTGCCTCCACCATTGCTACTTGCACCACAACCGCCATAACCCCGCCCACAGGCAGTACCACCGCCACGGCCTCCGCCGCCGGGTTTCCCGCGAACAGCCGACGCAAAGGCGGCCGCCGCCACCTCCACCTCCTCCTCTGCCGCCGCCGCCGCGCGGTTGAGCAACGACCGCCGTGGGGACGCCGCAGAGGTCGCGGCGCGGGGAAGGGGGCGGGGCTGCTCTAGAAAGCGCCGCCGCCGGAAGACGCCAGACCCCGCGCGGCGACGAGAGAAGAGGAGAGACAAGCAGAGGCGCGCAGCCGAGGCCAGGAGGCAAGGGCGAGGCTGCAACAGCACGACGCCGACGCCGCCGAAGAACCAGACCCCTCAACCCCGACTCCCACTCCCCATCCGGGCGTATACCGTCTGCATCCCGCGCTCGACTTTTATCACGTCGTTTACCTATATCTCCATTCCCCAATTGATTGATTGATTAGTGATGGCGTATACCGTCTGCATCCCGCGACCGACTGCATCCCGCGGTCGACTTTTTTCACGTCGTTTACTTATATCTCCATTCCCCAATTGATTGATTGATTGATTGATTCGTGATTGCGGACACGTCAACTGCTTAGGTTATTAGCCCTTTAAGTGTAGTGCATGTTTTTTATCGCGGGAGGTGGTAGTGATCTTTCTTCAGTAAATGGTGAGATCCGGCGTCGAACTACACGTATGCTTTCGTTTGTTTTCCCCAAACAAGGTGGGGCACCGCCCCAGCTGAGACAAGCTCTAAGCTCCCGCCACGTCTCCCGACAAGTGTGGTCCTTGTAACTATGTAGGTAAGAAAGGTGTCAGGATAGGACACGGAAGGAAAGATTGCGTGCGGTCCATAGGTTGTTAGGGTACTGCTCCGGCATTCGAATGATGTTATTCCGAGAAACCACCGAAAGCTACAGATGAGGGCAGCCGGCCGCTATAATTCTTCTCCAGACATTTCCCCCCACTTCCCCACCCGAGCGTATATCGACTGCATCTGGCGGTCGACTTTTCCTAAGCAGTTTACCTATCACTCCAAAAAAAAACGCATTGCCCGACTGCATCCCGTTCCGTTTCCTTCCTTACTGTAAGAGTTGAGTTCTACTTTTCCGTGGTCTGCTTCGAATCACATCCATCGATTTTAATTGATTCACTTCTGTCTCTTTTTAAGAAATATTTGCACATCCTTATAGAGCATTGCCAACGTTGAAAAACACCACTTAAAGTTTGTGAAAACAAAATATTAAATCGCATTTCACAATTATATTCTTGCCTTGTTGATATAACCTACAATTCCGAAGATTCTGCCATGTTCGAGGTTTTCTCTACACTGGTGCAAGAACATCATCCGCTACTAATTAATGCAAACTTGACCAATTTTTGTTCTAAATTGGTTAAATTTTTGTTAAGTTAAATATTTCTACAAGTCTGATTTGTTTTAATATGCTCCTCACAATTGCGGATACGAACAAGTCGAAATATATTTCCCAAAAATCTCTCAAAGTATCAGTGCAACTGTAACAGCGGAAGCAGTGGCATGTTCGAGCTTATAATAATAAAAAGAAAGTAAAGTATATTGTTCGTATATCTCTCTTTTCGCATCATAGCTTGAGAGTAAAACCTAAAAACAATAATTGTATTTCTTTGCGATCTTGTAAAGAACTGCGTGACCTCAACTCTTTTTTTATCTGATTCATTAACAACTTAAACCAATGAAGATTTTCCTGTTTAATTATATCGAAGGAATATAATAGATAATAACAAATAGTGGACTGCAGCAGCAAAAAAGGTACGTTTCCGACACTCGCTTTGAATTGATCGAAGAAAACACGGAAAGCTACCGGTCTGAGTAGTCTGCCACTAGAATTCTCCTCCAGACAGCGACTGAATTCGACCTACTATGTAACTAGTCTAAAATCCGCCATTGTCGAGACTCGCACCCTAGGACTTCCCGGTCAGATTCCTCACAATAACAGCGGCAATACCTCTGAGCTACACTCGGAAGATATTTGTCATTAAAATGTCTTCTTTAGATATCCATTGGTCCGTTGCTTCTCCTGCAAGTAGGCGGTAACCGTCCGTTAGAATGTCGGCAGAGCGACGACGCCTCGTGCGGAAAATGCGGGCGTCCTTGCCTGGATGGACGCGGTGCGCCGAGCGGCTAGACTCGGCCAAGTGGGTGACCGATCAGGAATCTGCGCCGACTGTCGCCGGCCGAGCGCCGACAGCTCGGATAACGAGAGGCGACCGCGTACGTTTCATTCCTGGCCGGTTCGCCAAGGACAAGTACACTCGATGGAAACTTGGGTTGGCAGCGTTTTCATTGATTGGTTGATTGGTGATTCCTGGCGCGTCGACGATAAAGTTCATTAGTCCCGTTAGTGTAGTGCATTTTTTATAGCGGGTGGTGCCGGTGATCTCCCATCCCGCTAGATGCTAAGATTCGGCGCCGACCTACCCGTTCGCTTGCGGGGTTTCCCCAACCAGGTATCTCCCATGAACGGGACCCGCTTCAACCGAGACACCCTCTAAGCTCCCGACTGGTCTCCCGGCGTGTATGGAATTGGAGTACTTGTAAGTATGTGTAAGATAAGATAGGACCAAGAAGAGAAAGGAAAGATCGCACGCGGTCCGTGACATTCGCCTGGTATTGATTGGAGGAACAGGTCAGAGCAGCCAACTGCTAGAATTATCCCCTAGACAGCAGATGAATTCGACCTAGCTATCCGGCTAATGTCCAAAATTCTGCCACCGTCGGGTCTCTTTCGCAAGGATCTCCAGGTCAGAGGCGCTGTAGTGACACCAACTGACCAACCTAAGCCGGTATGTCGAATCGATTTATCGGAAATCTAGTGAAAATACCTCGTATTAGAGTCGTAACTCCGAAATTCTTTCACCGAACAAAGAAATCGATCTCACTCCCATAAAAAGAACAAGGTATGACATAAAATTAAAAAGACTAACTAGAGAAAAATAACCTAAACATTAGAAAGCGCAAGTGAAAGTTAAGAACGTAACGTTAAGAAGTTGGTTGGACACGTCATCCAAAATGCGAACTCACCACTTAACTACCTTGTAAGTAATTGAATATTAAGCGAGAGTGTCTTTTAATGTGGAATTGCAGGAATTCTCCAATGCAATTGTCTCCTAGAAAATTGTAGTAGCCCATGGCATAAAACATAGCAGGCAGAGTGCGGCAAACCAAATTCGCAATCAATATTGTTTATATGTTCAAGTTATCTATCTTTTAATAGCATGTTATTTAATATTCAAGAATAAAAAAACAAGAAACTCGGCTTTTATATTGTAAAATATCATTCAGCTTGATACATACACTCAATGAAATCTAGGAGGAAAGATCCTGCATACTCGAAATGTTCAACAAAATATCCAAGAAAATATAAGAACCATCAGCAAAAAATCCGTTCCTTTTATATCTCTCTTCTGCGAGTGGAACTACACCATGCGGCGTCTCTCGCACCCAAGCTTCCATCTTCTTCTATCTTGCCAATCATCATCTTCGATGTGACGATCTCTCATTGTCTGTCGCACACCGTCATACCACGTGAGTCTTGGTCTACCTCTCTTTCTGTGCATTGGCACCTGCCACCTCCAAGTTTTTAATGGCCATCTTTCCTCCGGCATTCTTCTAAGGTGACCATACCATTTTAACCTTCTCCCTTCTATTGTATCCATTATATCCGACATGACACCCATTTGCTGCTTTATATTTTCATTCCTGATTCTTTCCATTAACGTTACACTACAGCTGCATCTCCAAAACTCCATTTCCATAGCCTTTAACTTTTTCTCATTACTTTTTGAGATCTCCCACAACTCAGCACCATACAGTGATATACTTTCCACAATTGCTTTATAAATTCTAATTTTCACTTTATTAGAAATATTTTTATTCCATATTATTGAATGCAATTGCCGAATAGCAGATTTTCCTTGCCGAATGCGATGTTTAATTTCCTCTTCACTGCCCCCTTGGTCTGTGTGGCATCCTTTCACATTTTATCTTCCAGTTTTTTAGAGCTTTTTTAGTTCCTTTTATATGATTTTTTTAATTGATTGATTAACGATTCCGGGGGTGTCAACTGCTAAGATCATTAGTCACACATGCACCACACAGTATGTGTAGTGCATATATTTATCGCGGGAGGGGGCGGTGATTTTCTCACGTTAGAGGCGAGATCCAGCGCCGACCTACCGTGGCTAGCGAGGTTTTCCTCAACCAGGCATCTCCTACCACTACCCCTGCCGGGACAAGCTTTAAGCTCCCGATCCTGGCTTACGTGGTATTGTATTGCATGTTATTGTGTGTCAATACGGAGAAGGATGGGACAAGACATAATACGATAAACTTATAAAACACTTCCAGAAGCACCGTTAAGTAATTTTTATTGTTAAAACTGCTATAATCGTAACAATAACAAGAAGGCGTTTTACAAACCTATTGGTACCGGGAGCGGTAGCTCAGTGCATCAACTGATGTCACTGCAGCGCCTCTGACCAGGAGGTCCTAGGTTCCCACTCCCCACGGCGGCAGGATTTTCCACACTAGCTTTTCAGCTAGGTCGAATTCAGTCGCTGTCTGGATGAGAATTCTAGCGGCCGGCTGCTCTGATCGGTAGTTTTCCGTGGTTTCTCCGATCAACACCAGGCGAATGCCGGAGCAGTACCTCACCAAACGGGCCACGGACCGCGCGCGATCTGTCCTTCCTCTTCCTTGTCCTATCCTCTCCCCTTACACACACACTGACACTTACATGCACTACACTACCACATATTCCGGGAGACCGGTCGGGAGCTTAGAGCTTGTCCCGGCTGGGGCGGTGCCCCGCTGGTGGGAGAGTCCCGGTTAGGGGGAAACCCCACTAGCCGACGGTAGGTCGGCGCCGGATCTCGCCATCCAGTGGGAGAAGATCACCGCCATCTCCCGAAAAAAGCATGTACTACACTAACGGGACTAATGACCACAGTAGTTGACGCGCCCGGAAACACGAAAAAATCAATCAACAAACCTATTGGGCTCTCCTACATAATACTACTTCCAGGCACTACGACTGAATAGTTTTACTAGCCAGTTGAACCGCGAACATGTAGATACAGCGACCCTGGTTCCAGTATTTCAGACACGAACCCACACATCCTATCTCGTTATCTCAGGAATGCTGGAAATTCACTGTAACAAAACTATCCGGCTAAAAGGCCAGATTGTAAACAATACACGGCGAAAATGATAAAAATCTCACGCGGAGGGGAAACCTACCACGGACATTTTTTTTTTCTTATCTCCTGTGAAACCACTTGTCCGCACGACCAAGAGGTGGGGTAACTGCTTTGTACAATTGCAGACTCCGAGGCCATTGTTTTGTTCATTGTGTTTGGAGGTTTTGCTGGATGGGGGACATCTGTGCGAACACACGGAGAACACGAGGCACGAAAAGTAGTGAGAAAACAATTTCTCAAGAACGACTCCAAACGTTTCAATGAATATTTGCGTATATACTGCGGTTTTCACAGAGCTACGTTTGAAGGTAATCAGCCAATCGGAAGGTTGAACCCCACCATTATCACGTCACTGTAGTGACATGTAAGGTCCCGAAAAGACAAAACACAAAACAACTGATATCCTTCAAACACAGGTCTGTGAAACCAGCTGTCTATAACCATGCTTTTACTTTTCTGGGATATCCTTAAAGTTATAGTTCAATTCTAGTATTTGGGGATCAAAAAATTGAGAATACATGAAAAATTTTATTTTTGATGCCGGTAGGTAGCTGAGAAAGAGGATGGGAAGATTCCGTAACGCCATTTTTTTTATTTTTTTAAAACTTTTTCTTCCAAGTCTTGAGAGTGAAAGGTCAAATCCGCGATTCAGAACGGCTGTGACCACTTTTTAGGTATATACATGTTTTTATTTTTCTGGGATATTCTTAAAGTTATATTTCAATTCTACTATTTGGGGATCAAAAAATTGAGAATACATGAAAAATTTTCTTTTCGGTGCCGGTACGTAGCTGACAAAGAGGATGGGAAGATTCCGTAACGCCATTACCATTTTTTTTATTTAAATTTTTCTTCCAAATCTTGAGAGTGAAAGGTCAAATCCGCGATTCAGAACGGCTGTGACCACTTGTTAGGTATATCCACATCAGTTTTACCACTTGGCCTATATAGGAGAGCTAACGTTCCCTATTTGCCATTCTCCTTACATGCTGAAATTATTTTTTGTGGGCATTTTTAACGTCATAAATCACACTATTTATGTTCGAGTAATGAAGAGCGGGAGATACCAACGTAATGTAATCTCATTAGCTTGCAATTCAACCTTTTGTTTTTTAAATGTTTAATGTGCTTGAATCGTTCTTACATCTTGAATAACCGTGGATGGAAGTAACTTGAACATTTCCCACATAACAAACACTTTAGTGATCATATCCTTAATTGTTCCAACATAAACAATAGAATTCCATTAGAAAGCAGTAGGCCTATTTCCCGGGGAGTGAGTTTGAAGAGAAACCGAGATTACACTTTAAACACCGCGTCTACGGTATAAATCCTTCGTATCTACCCCGTGGATAAGCCGCCCAGCAAATTACATATTCCTTTTCTCACGATTCGGCGTCCTTCGGAACCACAGCACGAGATGGCTGCTAGTCCTTAGGCGGAGTTCAAAGCTGCAAGGACCATCTCCTGGGCTGGGAACGTCAGATTTCACAATAGCGCCGGCTGTAAATTATCTCTCTGAAGCCGCCTGTTGTTGCTTGCGAAATTTCCGAGAGAACTGGCGGTTCGTGAAAGCTTTGTCAATGTCCGGATTTCGCCGATTTCGTTTGGGTTCGCCCGGGCTGCAACCCAGTTTCGGTTACGTCTTGATTTACAAGTAGACCGACGATTCCCAGGAGAGGTTTCGGTGATACCTTTAACTTCGTAAAATAACGACAGGAAATTAGCTGAAAGAATCTGCAATTTCGATGGTGCATCAAATCGTAAAATATTCTAGATACCTTACTACATCTTTAACATCACATCTTTAATTATTTATAAGCAGTCGTTTTAATAACAATCCGATTACACAGCATTATATCAAAGGAAAACTATGAAGACGGAATAATTGTGAAGCAACCGTCGAATTCCCGAATAGTCATAACAACTGTAATAGTATTCAGTCTATAAAGATATGTTTGGGGTTCTTAACGTAGTTAAGTCAAGGAGGGGTTGCAATAGATATTATAAAATGTTTAAACATTTGATATCCTACACAGTTCCGACCTAACAAGATCGTACATACGTTAAACATAGCAGCAACACGAGTAATGTATAAGTGTGGCTAAGGTAGTTTTGAGTCTCGCGGCAAACATTAGAATAAAACCTAATGATGTTACAACAGAACATACTTTCTCACAATATTTATAACTTTTAACAATTTTCGAAAATTGAGAAACAACGAAAATGATATATGCGCCATTTCCTTAAGCGTCTTTGCTGTATCCGATGAAAACGTTTATTAAAAAAAATTGTTGCAAATATTTCGTTGAAAATATCGTTGAGGCTTAATGTAAATTACCCCCAAAAAGTAATATACCCGCAAACAATTTTGTTTTCAATGTCAAGGATCCACAAAATGTGGATTCTGACACCACGTGTCAGATGAACTTCCAGTTCTACCTGACGTACCCAGACTAACTACTTACGTATTAGATGATTTACCACATTTTCGAACCGAATTCATCCATTCTTTTTCTGTAACAGGGCCCCGCAATACGAGTTTTTTTTCTGTCGGAAAATCGGAGACTTTTTCCATAGCATTACGCTATTTTACCTTTATTACGTAAGCACGTAGTTTTGTGAGAAAGTAAACTCGTGGTGCTACAAATGGCACAACCATTCTCGTACAAGCTACTTTTCTTGTAATTGCGTAGTTTCCTTGTATTCCTCAGAAGCCCCTTGTGTCGAATCTCAAATCTTCATTAGCACTGGAAGGGTTCACAGTACGGAATGTCAGAAAACTCCATTTCCGGAAACCAGGTACAATTCGCGCGGTCATTCAAGAGAGTGCAACGTCTAGAAGGCGCATTTGCTCTGGTATTCAACGCCATCTAGATAATTCGCTCCGCCTCTTACGACGCCAAAGCGGTTCCCACGCGGCACGGAATGCAAGAGGATCTGGCGAAGAGGTCAAGAACTAAGAGGAAGAAATTAATAGACAAGAGAGGAAGAAAGCGGGAGCACTCCAGCTGGGAAAGATTGATTGATTGATTTTTTCATGTTTCCGGGCGCGTCAACTGCTCTGGTCATTAGTCCCGTTACTGTAGTGCATTTTTTTTCTCGGGAGATGGCGGTGATCTTCCCCCGCTGGATGGCGAGATCCGGCGCCGACCTACCGTCGGCTAGTGGGGTTTCCCCCTAACCAGGACTCTCCCACCAGCGTTTGTCCTGCTCAGACAACTTCTGAGGCCGTACGCGGTCTTATATACTGTCGGACCAGTCCATCCCGGCGTCAACAGGGGTGGCGTTGCCCTGGTTCGGGGGCACACATAAGGGTGCGTAGGTGTCGAGCGGTCAGCCTACACATCTGGACACCATACCAGCGCGGCCCGAGTGGAGGACGAGCGGCGAGGGGCGCAAGACGGCGTCGCCTCACCACA